>CAWUFW010007094.1:0-157500 GCA_963921515.1 Calotriton arnoldi | reverse complement strand
AATTTAGTTTCTTCTACAGTATTTCCAATAATTAATGAGATCATTTCATATCTAAGAAAGTGTGTGTATGTATATATAGCTGCCATATGAAAATATATATATACACACACACACACACACATATATATATATATTACCTACAGGCAGACGCCAGTAGGTAGTTATAGTTAGGACCTAGTTTCCATAGGAAAAGCGTTTTTTGATTTGCCAATATCTTTGGCGCCGTTTGATGAATCTTTGCAAAATGTTTAAAACTAATGGTCTGCTCCGGTCAGCGCCTGTCTTGAAAGTTTTGGGGTGATTCGTAAAGCGGGGGCCGAGAAAAAAGGGGGGACCCAAAACGCGTTTGCTCCATGTTAATTTCCATAGGAAACTTTTGTGCAGCTAAAGCCCGAACTGCTGAATGGACTTACACCAAATTTGGCAGAGCGGTAGCTCTTGGTCCAGAGTGCACTCTTTGCTTTAAATGGTGTAAATCCGCTCAGTAGTTCCTGAGAAATTCATATTTAAAAATCATTATATATCTGGTGACCACGGTGGATCCGCGAACCCTCCAGAGCACAAGCTTGATTCTAATTGGCTGCCAACACTCCAAACTCAGAAGTGTTTGGCAGCCATCTTGTGACTTGGCCCTTATACTCAGCAGGGCAATATCAGCAGGGCAACCTAGCAAAGTAGAGAGGCAGTTCCTTGGAACAGTCAGTCACAGCAAAGTAGCAGTCCTACTAGCACAGCACTCTTCACTCCAGCAGAGTTCTTCCCCAAGTCCGGTAGTGTACTGATTTGAAAAACTCCAGAGCTGATACTTATACCAAAAAGTGCCTTTGATGTTGGAGGTGACTTCAAAAGAGATCTCTGACGTGCACCAGGATCCCTTTCAACCCAACATTGGCTCCAGACTGCCAGTAGGGGGCAAATCAGTCCTTTTTTGAGGGCAGGACACAACCTATTCAGATGTAAATGTGAGTCACCTCTCCCTTCCCTGCCCAGGAAGGCTATCAGTATGCAGATGTATCCCCTGTCACACCCAGCCCTTCCTGTGCTATGGCTGTCTAAAGAAAAATGCACACATTGTAGCTGTCACCCAGACGTGTATTGGAGACAGGCTACAGGCCCACAGACCAAAGTAAAGAGCAGAGAAATGTCCACTTCCTAAAAGGAGGATTTCAAAAATGGTAATGTCAAATCCAACTTTAACATTAAAGAGGATTTATCACCACCATTCCATAGATATTAAACATGAAGTAGCAACTCCCTTCCAATCAGAAATTATGGCTTAAAAAGTATTTGAAGGAATCCCCAATGCTAGCCTATGGAAGGAGTAGGCCTCACAGCAGTAAAAAATGAATTTAGCTGTTTGTCACTGACGACATGTAAAACTTAAAAGTACATGTCCTACCTTTTAGTTACACAGCACCCGACCCTTAAAGTCACTTAGGGCCTCCCTTAGGGGTGACTTATATGTAATCAAACAGGAGTTTAAAGCTTGCCAAGTGGTTTTAAATGACAAGTCAAAGTGGCAGTAAACTGCACACACAGGCCCTGCAATGGCAGGCCTGAGACAGGTTTGAAAGGCTACTTATGTGGGTAGAACAACTAGTGCTGCAGTCCCACTAGTAGCATTTAGATTATAGGCCCTGGGTATATGGAATACCACTTTACAAGGGACTTACAGGTAAACTAAATATGCCAGTCAGGTATACACCAATGCCAACATGTTAAAGGGAGAAGCACATGCACTTTAGCACTGGTTTGCTGTCATAATTATTTTTTAAGTTTACTTTTTATGCTATTAATCATGTACTATTAAGAGAAATGTTGGCATTTTTTGATTATTCCAGTGTTTCACCCACCCTCCTTCTTCTCCCACCTGTGCCCATGTCCTGTCAGCCCCACCCCTGCCGTCTTCTCCACCCTTGCACCCACTGAAGGCCCATGGGCATTTGCAACTATGCCCCAGGAAAACCCACACCACAAACAAAATGGTGCATAATTATCACAGCGTGGAGGACTTCCCAGCGCCCCTGACCCTTCTCCCTGGAACAAGATAAATACATTTCTTCCGTCTAAAGTTTTTTAAAAGTGGTATTCATGAGTGCTCAAATTCCAGCAAGGCCTCTTGTTTTCCTTCCTTCTGTAAAATCAAGATAGGTCTGTGCTGCTTTGACATCAGTATAAAAGTGAAGATTTCCTTACACCAGTATTTTGAATGTAGCTGTCTGAAAAAGCAATGACTGAGCCCTGTCTTTGAACTGTGGAATCATTTGCTGCATTTCCCACATGTATCTACATGCCTCAAATGCCATGCCTAGGTAAATTTGTAAATCAAAATTATTGTCTATTATTAATAACCTTTCATAAACTGTACTGGACAGTATTCATCCTTTGTTCTACAGGTCCCAAAGTTAACTAACGCTGTTGTAGGCCGAGAGCAGGTTTTACGTTCTAGGAAAAAGACTCCATGGGCACATTGATTAGTAAAATCATCCTGCCAACCTGTTCTTTCAATCATTTCGGAAGTCTCTCTTTATTTATGTTCAGGAATCCCGACAAATCTTAAATTAGTCTTTTGGCAGTTTTCCTGCTACTCCTGCTTAAGTTTCAGTTTTTTTGGGTCTTTAGAAAAATTTGCTATTTCATTGTTAGTAGGCTCTTGGCCCTCCTTCATCTCAGACACTCTCTGCTCTGGTTCGGAGACTTGGGGTCCAAATCTGTCTATTTTAGCATCTAAGTCTTGGGTTTGAAGTTCTATGTTACTCACAATCTCTTTCTGCTCCCTTTTAAAAGTTAGCATTTCAGAGACCATGTTCTGTAAGAATAAGATTAATGTAGCATTTGTATTCTTATCTTTATCATTTCCAGCCTCAAGACCATGTTGATTTGCTATTATAGCCTTAGAGGCCGCCGTAGTGTCTCTACCACCATTAAAGGCCAGCACCAGCGTTAAAGGCCGGAGCCGAAGGCCAGGGCCTTTAACAAGGGAGCGGACCTTTAATGGCTGGTAGAGCCCACTACGGGCTCCGTGAGGACTTTTGTTCACTGCAACAGCTGTGAACAAACATTGGAATATTGGAGCTCTGGGCTTCTACCGGCCGTTAGAAGCCCGGAGCACTCCATTGTTTTCAATGGCGCTCCCAACATTACAATGTTCAAATAAGTGGTTAATATTATCCTTCTTTGTGGCAGACTAACTGCTCTTACACACAGTAGTTAACAACTGCATTGACTGTTGTCCCTCATGTACTCCCTGTACTTGTGCACCATTTAAGTCTGATCTTTAGTCTCTGGAATCTTCTCCTGCTCTGAATCATGTAGTGCAGTTCTTTCTCCTGAGATGTTAGCTTTCTCTGAGAGAATCTTACATGTATTGTGTGAGGCCTGGCTATCAGCAGAAGGCAATGACCACTTTGGTTGGTAGCTGCAGATATTTTAACTGTGGGGCACCCCACTTACAGTAAGATTGTCTTTTTGCTTTTGCAGAATTTAGCTTTAAAGAAGCCTTACTTGCATTAATTCATTGATCCAATATTTTTGTGTTGCTTCTTTTCATCTACTTCTTTTTTCTTCAAGAGTGCTCGGTCAGTGTTTTTTTCTCAGCAATACCACCAGTATCATCATGATCTGCTGAGGCTGAGATCTAGTCATTAACTTGGTCTCCTCTTGGAGTTATTTGTTTGTATCTCGATGTACAGGGTAGTTTGAGGGAATACAAAGACCATGCTACATTAATTATTTGAGCATTCACAGAGTGAATCTTTTAGGATAATTGGATAGATACTATGGAAAAGCACTATGGTGTTCAATTCAGAGATCAGGTTTTCAGCACATAGCGTGGTGTTTATGTAGTTTTTATTTAAAAGGCAAATGCTTCAGTAATAAGAGTTCAGCACCTTTTTAGGTTTCGCCTGCCCAGCGCTTGCAGTGTGCTTGTGAAATCTATTGTAATTAATATAAATCTTAAAAGGGGCTTACATCCTGCCCTCATTTGTTTGTGTTGTGCTTGTCACTTACTTTTTCTCCATTTCTGTTGGTTGAAGCATGCTATTTACTGTTGTTCTTTATGCGTTTTTTCATCAGTGGAGCTTGGCCCAAGTAATCCTCCTCCCTGTTAACTTTTCATTTGCTTTTGTCAACCTTCTTTGTTAGTTGTGAGCAAACCTGTTTGGCAGCTGCGTGCGATTTTACTTTTGTCCCCACACTCCGTAGGTATCTGAGTGCTGTACATGAGTCAGCTGCTTTGCACACGGACACAATCCTTTTTAGGCATGAAGAGATTACATCGTTTGCCCAGAACCACAGGATGTTGAACCTCCCGGCAAGACTCAAACCCTGTTCCCCAGCTTCAAAGTCAACCGCTCTAGCCATTACGCCATATCGTCTCTCATCTTCTTCATTGCCCAGTTCTGCTGCCTTCTTCCTTCCCCACACCAATAACAGGATACTGTGCATCCTGCCAAGAAGAAGTTAATGATAGATTTACTTGTAGTGCTGTGGGCATGATGGAACGCATTCATGCATTTGTTTCCCTCAATCACTAATAATGCCAGTGCTGAACTACATTTAGTGCAATTGGCCTCCTAATTATCTTCTGTTTCGGCAGTCGCTAGCTCTTTTTCTCAACAGCTGTTTCTGAGATGTTGCTTCTGCTCAATATAAAATATAGCCGCACGAATAGCAACCAAACTCAGACAGCTTGTTCTAAATAAGAAAAGAAGGAAGTGGACCGCGCGCAATCATGGAAAGAGGGTGGGTGTAGAATTCTTATGGATAAGGCGGGTACTGTCTGGGAAAGTATTATCCCGCTTGCTAGAAATGGGGGTCTCTAGTTGGCAGAGGTAAGTACCTTTGTCCAAATAGGGACCCTTGCTTCTAGTCAGGGTAAGGGGGATACACTTCTAAAATAACCCCTGCTCACCCCCTTGGTAGCTTGGCATGAGCAGACAGGCTTATCTCAGAGGCAGTGTGTAAAGTATTTGTGAACACACAGTAATACAGTGAAAACACTACAAATGGACACCACACCAGTTTTAGAAAAATAAGTAATCTTTATCTAAACCAAAACAAGACCAAACGACAAAAATCCACAATGCAGTTATCAAGATTTCCTTAAAAATAGGTTATTCACTCAATTAAAGTTTCTAGCACCAAATATCTCCACCTGGAGTTATTACGACGTTGTGACATATAAAAATCCCAAAGTACGGCGCTGACCGTGAGGTGCACGGTGTCGGGCACGGAGTCAAGCAGACCCCCAAAGAACAGTACCTTGGAATTGATGAAAGCAAAGACGGTGCACGGCGTCGGGGAGGTGATGCTTTGTTGGCGCCAGGTGGCGTCGGTTCCTTACGACCCCAGGGGAGGTTAAGCCTCGGTTCCTTACTGCGGTGCAGAGGAGGTGATACGTCGGTTCCGTACTGTGTTGGGGAGGTGACGTCACGATGGAGGCGAGGTGTCGGTTCCTCTCGACGGTGCGATGTTGATGGATTCAGGAGTCACCCACGTCGAGGATCGGCTCTTTGTTGATGAAGCACCAGCGTGGGTGAAGTCGGGGCAGCGGTGCGAGTCGGGACGTTGCATCGTGGACGTCACGAGCGGTGCCCACGGCTTCGGTGCAGGTTACGGCATTGCTCACCAGCGTCGGTGTTGCAATTTCCTTCTGTGGCAGCTGAAACAACAGTTCCAGATGCAGAGAGACAGAAGGGATGAAGTCTTTATGTCCCTGAGACTTCAGAACAGGAGGAAAGCTCAATTTCAAGCCCTTGGAGATATTTTCTTCAAGTAGGTGAGAAAGCAAACGGCAGAGTCCATTTCTCCTTTCCTTGGCAGCGAGTAGCCATTGCAGGCCAACACCAGACAGCAAAAAGCACAGGGGTAGTATTGCTCCTCAGCTTCTCCGGCTCTTCTCCTTGGCAAAGGTGCCTCTTGATTCCCAGAAGTGATCTAAAGTTCTGGGGTCTGGGCCCCAATATTTATACCACAAAATCCTTTGTTCTCTGAAGGCATAGAGTGTCTGTACCCAGCCAAAACCAGTTCTGTCTTCACTGGTGCAGCTTCCTGGCAGGAGGTGGAGACAGCATTGTTGAAGGCAGACCAGGCCCAAGCAGGTGAAAGGAAATCTCCTCCCCCTAATCTAAATGCAGCCCAGGTCTATTCAGCCCAGCCCTGACTCATCAGACTTCTGGAGCCACTGCCCCTGTCATCCAAAAGCCAGACATGCAATACACAAACCTAGCAGAGGCACACTGTAAGGTTAGGCAAGAAAATACCTACTTTCTAAAAGTGGTATTTTAAAACACAGAATGTAAAAATCACCCTCACTAAAAGATGCATTTTAACATTCAGAGTTCAGGCATACTAAACTTTATTTTCCTACCTTGTTCCCAGGGCCTGTCATAAACAAACTCCCCATTCTGTCCTATGGGAACAGGTAGCCTTGCAATAGTGAAAAATTAAATTGGCAGTATTTCACTATCAGGACATGCCACACACATCAGGGCATGTCCAACCTTTCACATACAATGCACCCTGCCCACAGGGGTACCTTGGGCCTACCTTAGGGGTGACTAATATTTAGAAAAGAGAAGGTTTAGGACTGGCAAGTGGGTACACTTGCCAGGTTGACATGGCAGTACTAGACTTCACACAAGCTCTGCAATGGCAGGCCAGAGTTACATTTTACAGGCTACTTCTGTGGGTGGAACAATCATTGCTGCAGCCCACTAGCAGCATTTGATTTACAGGCTCTGGGCAGACACAATGCACTGTACTAGGGTCTGACAAGTAAATCAAATATGCCAATCATGGAATCACTAATCCATAACAACAAATTACAAAGGGAGCACTTGCACTTTGGCACTGAACAGCAGTGGCAAAGTGCCCAAAGCATCTAGACCAGCAAAACGGAGTCCAACACACAGGAAAAACACAGGAGGCAAAGGCAAAAAATGCACGGGAGACCCACGCCAATGGTGCCAGGTCTAACACGTGTCCACTCCAGCTGAAATGTGGGGAGAACTACCCACCCTCTTGGGAGTTCTCTTCACTAAGGCGGAAAAATCTGTACAGACCATCAGCATTGACGTGTTCTGTACCAGGGCGGTGTGCCACCATGAAGTCCATCCCCTGCAGGGAAATGGACCACCTCAACAACTTTGGATTCTCACCCCTCATTTGCATCAACCATCTGAGGGGCCTGTGGTCAGTCTGAACCCGGAAGTGAGTCCCAAACAAGTAGGGCCTCAGCGTCTTCAGCGCCCAGACCACAGCAAATGTCTAACGCTCAATCGCACTCCACCTCTGTTGCCGTGGAAGTAACCTCCTACTAATGAAGGCTACAGGTTGGTCTAGGCCCTCCTCATTCAGCTGTGAGAGCACAGCCCCCACACCATGCTCTGAAGCATCTGTCTGCACAATGAATTCCCTTGAGAAGTTGGGCGCCTGAAGCACGGGCGCCGTGCACATGGGAGATTTCAGGGCATGAAAAGCCTTCTGGCCGGCGTCAGTCCAATTCACTTTTTTGGGCTGCTTCCTGGAAGTCAGCAGTGTCAAGGGGGCAAAAATGGTCCCATACCTCTAGACAAATCTCCTGTAATACCCTGTGAGTCCTAAAAAGGCTCTCACCTCTGTCTGGGTCTTGGGGGGTTCCCAAGCCAGAATGGTATCAATCTTGGGCTGTAGGGGCGCCACCTGGCCGCTCCTCACCTGGTGTCCCAAGTACACCACAGAACCCTGCCCGATCTGGCACTTACTCACCTTCATCGTGAGGCCTGCCCTCTGCAGAGCCTTCAACACTTCCCAGGGGTGGTGCAGATGTTCCTCCCAAGTGGCACTGAACACTGCAATGTCATCCAGGTAGGCGGCACTGAAGTCCTCCAGCCCAGCCAACACCTGGTTGACCAACCTCTGAAAGGTGGCAGGGGCATTGTTCAACCCAAAGGGCATCACCCGGAATTGGTAGTGCCCCTCTGGCGCTGAGAATGCTGACCTCTCCTTGGCCCCATCAGTTAAGGCAAACTGCCAGTACCCGGACGTTAAGTCAAACGTACTGAGGTACCAGGCAGCTCCCAACCGATCTATGAGCTCATCAGCTCTGGGGATGAGGTGGGCATCAGTCCTGGTGACCGAATTGAGCCCTCGATAGTCCACACAGAACCGGAGTTCTGGTGTGGCACCAGGTGCAGCAGCCTTTGGGACCAAGACCACTGGACTGGCCCAAGGACTGTTTGAGGGCTCAATCACCCCTGGTGCTAATATCTTGAAGACCTCCTCCTTGATGCAAGCCTTGACCCTGTCATTCACTCTGTAAATTTTGTGCTTTACAGGAGGACTGTCCCCATTGTCAACATCATGGACACACCACTGAGTGACACCAGGGGTCAGGGAGAACAGAGCAGCGAACTGTCCCAACAATTGGCGACAGTCACTTTGCTGTTCAGGAGTCAGGGCGGGGGAGAGTAATACACCGTCCACTGACCCATTGTGCTCCTTTGCAGACAGGAGGTCAGGAAGAGGCTCAGTCTCCTCCTCCATTCCAGCATCTGTTGCGAGGAGCATGCCCACTTCAGACCTCTCCAAGTGGGGCTTCAGGCTGTTCACATGCAGGACCCAGAAAGGGTTCCTAGGAGACTGCAAGTCACCAAGTAGGTGACTTTACTCTTGCGCTCCACCACCTCAAATGGTCCAGTCCACTTATCCTGGAGCGCACATGGCTCCACTGGGGCCATGACCCAAACTTTCTGTCCAGGCTGGAACTCGATCAGAGTGGCATTCTGATCATACCACCGTTTCATCTCCTTCTGGCTGGCTTCCAGATTCACCTGAGCGAGTTGTCTGAAGTGCTTAGTCTGGTTTCTGAAGGCCAGCATGTAGCTAAATACATCCTGGTGAGGTTTACTGGGAGCTTTCTCCCAGCCTTCTTTCACCAAACTCAGAGGTCCTCTTACAGGATGCCGATACAGGAGCTCAAAGGGACTGAACCCTAATGACTTCTGCAGTACCTCTCTGTAAGCAAACAAAAGGCATGGCAAGAGTACGTCCCACTTACGCCTCATGGGTTCACCAGGACCCATAATCATGCCCTTCAGGGTCAGGTTGAATCTCTCAACCAACCCTTTACCTTGGGGGTGGTAAGGAGTGGTGAACTTGTAGGTTACACCTCACTCCTGCCACAGGGACTTCATATACTTGGATATGAAGTTGGTACCACAGTCGGACACCATCTCTCTGGGGAAACCCACGTGGGAGTAAATCCCCATCAACGCACGACTCACCACAGGGGCCGTCACCATCCGGAGAGGGATGACTTCCGGGTACCGGGTGGCATGGTCCACCAAGACCAGGATGAACCTGTTGCCCATGGCTGTCTTGGGATCCAGAGGCCCCACAATGTCAATACCCACCCTCTCAAAGGGGATGCTGACCACAGGGAAAGGTTGGAGAGGGGCCTTACACTTCTTCCCTCTCTTGCCACTTGCCTGGCAAGTTTGGCAAGACATACAAGGAGTATCAGAACTCTTACGCATTTGGGGCCAGTAAAAGTGGGTGACAAGCCTTTCAAAGGTCTTGTCTTGCCCCAAATGTCCTTACAAAGGCACATCATGAGCCAGACCCAGTAGGAAGGCTCTGAAGCTCTGGCGTACCACCAGCACACGGGCTGACCCAGGCTCAGCAACCTTAGGCTCACTATACAGGAGATACTTCTCCCAGTAAATCCAATGTGATTCCGACTGATCACCTGCTGCCTAGTTTGTAGCCTGTTGCCGCAAACCAGCAAGAGAAGGGTAGAGGAACTCTGAATTGTCAGCGGCAACTACTGGGTAGAATGCGTTGGGGACCACTTGCTCTTCAGACACCAGCCGACAACTGACAGCTGTCACACTGGCTCTGGTGTCTCTCAGAGCCTCCACACTATGGCCATTGATGGTCACCCACTGCCTGTATTTTTTAGTGTTATCAGGCAGATGAGCTCTTAGGACCATCTCACTGTCTCCTAAATAGACCAGGGACATCTCTTCGGGACCCCACCCCTCTGGGGCACCCAACTCCACCCCCAAGGCTCCACTAGCCATTTCCCGGGGCAGTGCACCAGTGGGTGCGGTGGTAACCTTTTTGGAACACCTAGGACCCCCTTGGAAGTGGCCCACCTGACCACAACCATAACATGCCTTGGAACCCCTCCGAACAGGCTTACCTGTCGGGATCCATGGCTTCTTTTCAGTGGGAGACTGGGAACCCTTACCTTGGTTCCCATGGGAATTACTTTGGGGCCCTTTCTGGAACTCCTTCTGTTTACCTTTTTCCCCCCACTCTTCTGCTGGGGACCCTGCCCACCCTTGGTGGAGTCTCTCACACAACCTTTTTGGACCCTGGTGCTGACCCAGCGGTCTGCCTTGACAGCAAGCTTTCTGGGGTCAGTCAGCTTACTGTCAATCAAGTGCTGGCATAGATCTGGATAACAATTATCTGACAAGTGCTCCCATGCAACCAAATCATAGAGCCCCTGCATATCATTCACCTTGCTACCCTTCACCCAACCATCCAATGCTCTGCAAAAATAGGACACATACTCCACCCAAGTACTTGACTCCAGCTTCTTGCAGTTTCTAAATTTCTTCCTATTCAGCTCTGGGGTCAACCCATACCTGGCTATCAAGGCTTCCTTCATTGGGGCATAGGACATCTTATCCTCAGTGTGCAAAGCTAGCAATGTTTCCCTCCCTTCACTGACAATACGGCCCCACAACCCCGCTCCCCAATCCTTCTCAGGGGCCCGGTGGGACCTCATTGCTACCTCACAGGCCTTGAACCTCTGACCAATGTCCTCATGCTTCATGAAATCCTTAATAACATCTTTGGTAATGTACACCTTTCCTTCTCCAGCCACTGACGGCGTGCTGCCACCAGAGGGATTGATCTCTAAACTTTTTGCTTTCAGATCCAACTCCCTCAACACTCATGCTCTAAAAGCATCTTTTTGTGTTCCATGACCAATTTCTTGCTCTCCAACTCCAATTTCTTACTCTCCATGTCACACTCCTTCCCCAGCCTGAGCTTTGCAAGCTCCATCTCATGCACTCTGGAGACAGACCCTTTGAAGATTCACTAGTGCCCACCCTGGAAGGCAACTTCTCCCCAGTCAGGCCCAATAGCCCCTCCTGCTGCTCATCTAAATTCTCTCCCTCCACCATAGACTCTTTGGTATGCTCACTGGCATTCCTTGATTCCAACCACGCCCTCAGCGCCTTTTGGTATTCCTCCTTTCTGGTGAGGCCTCTCACAGAGATTTTAAATTTTTTGCAGACAGCTTTAAGTTGTGGCACAGTGTTGGTATCAACCCTTCCTCTTCAAATTCAATATCCACAGATGCAAGTGATGCTGGTTTGCTCATGGAGAAAATTGGCAGTTCTCAAGATGCAAAAATTTCCCAGGAAAAAAACTCTACCAAATGTATGTGGTTGCGTAATGGTCTGCACTATACTAGTAGTGTACACCAATCACTGCATGTAAGACACAAATGCAAGTCCAGATCCTCACCGCTGACCACCAATGTTAGAAATGGGGGTCTCTAGTTAGCAGAGGTAGGTACCTTTGTCCAAATAGGGACTCCTGCTTCTAGTCAAGGTAAGGGGGACACTTCTAAAATAACCCCTCCTCACCCCCTTGGTAGCTTGGCATGAGCAGATAGGCTTATCTCAGAGGCAGTGTGTAAAGCATTTGTGAACACATACAGCAATACAGTGAAAACACTACAAATGGACACCACACCAGTTTTAGAAAAATAAGTAATCTTTATCTAAACCAAAACAAGACCAAACGACAAAAATCCACAATGCAGTTATCAACATATCCTTAAAAATAGGTCATTCACTCAATTAAAGTTTCTAGCAACAAATAACTCCACGTGGAGGTATTACGACGGTGTGACAGATAAAAATCCCAAAGTATGGCGCTGACTGCGAGGTGTGCAGCATCGGGCACAGAGTTAAGCAGACCCCCAATGAACAGTACCTTGGAATTGATGAAAGCAAAGACGGTGCACGGCATCAGGGAGGAGATGCTTCGTTGACGCCGGGCAGCGTCGGCCCCTTACGACCCCAGGGGAGGTGAAGCCTCGGTTCCTTACTGCGGTGCAGGGGAGGTGAGACGTCGGTTCCGTACTGTGTCGGGGAGGTGACGTCACGATGGTGGTGAGGCGGCAGTTCTTTACGATGGTGCGATGTCGATGGATTCAGGAGTCACCCACGTCGAGGATCGGCTCAGCGTTGATGAAACACCGGCGTCGGTGAAGTCAGGGCTGCAGTGCGAGTCAGGATGTTGCGTCGTGGATGTCACGAGCGGTGTCCTCGGCTCCAGTGCAGGCAGCGGCCTTGATGACGGCTTCGGAGTCGATGCGGCACGGCGTCAGCAGGTGTTGGGCCTTCGGTGCAAGTCGGGCGGTGCATCGTGCTCTTCACGAGCGGTGCCCACAACTTCAGTGCAGGTTACGGCGTCGCTTGCCGGGGTCGGTGTTGCAATTTCCTGCTGTGGCAGCTGAAACAGCAGTTCCAGATGCAGAAAGACAGAAGGGATGAAGTCTATGTGTCCCTGAGACTTCAGAACAGGAGGCAAGCTCAATTTCAAGCCCTTGGAGACCTTTTCTTCAAGTAGGTGACAAAGCAAACAGCAGAGTCCTTTTCTCCTTTCCTTGGCAGTGAGTAGCCACTGCAGGCCAACCCCAGACAGCAAACGGCACAGGGGCAGTATCCCTCCTCAGCTTCTCCGGCTCTTCTCTTTGGCAAAGGTTCCTCTTGATTCCCAGAAGTGAGCTAAAGTTCTGGGGTCTGGGCCCCAATATTTATACCACAAAATCCTTTGTTCTCTGAAGGCAGAGAGTGTCTGTACCCAGCCAAAACCAGTTCTGTCTTCACTGGTGCAGCTTCCTGGCAGGAGGTGGAGACAGCATTGTTGAAGGCAGACCAGGCCCAAGCAGGTGAAAGGAAATCTCCTCCCCCTACTCTAAAAGCAACCGAGGTCTATTCATCCCAGGCCTGACTCATCAGACTTCCGGAGCCACTGCCCCTCTCCAGCCCCTGTCATCCAAAAGCCAGACATGCAATGCACAAACCTAGCAGAGGCACACTGGATGGTTAGGCAAGAAAATACCTACTTTCTAAAAGTGGAATTTTCAAACACAGAATGTAAAAATCACCCTCACTAAAAGATGCATTTTAACATTCTGAGTTCAGGCATACTATACTTTATTTTCCTACCTTGTTCCCATTGGTAGTTATGTTTATAAGATGTTATAAACAAACTCCCCATTTTATCCTATGGGAACAGGCAGCCTTGCAATAGTAAAAAACGAAATTGGCAGTAATTCACTATCAGGACATGCCACACACACCAGGGCATGTCCTACCTTTCACATACACGGCACCCTGCCCACAGGGGTACCGTAGGCCTACCTTAGGGGTGACTAACATGTAAGAAAAAGGAAGGGTAACTAATATGTAGAAAAGGGAAGGTTTAGGGACTGGCAAGTGGGTACCCCTGCCAAGTCGACATGGCAGTACTAGACTGCACACAGGCTCTGCAATGGCAGGCCAGAGTTACATTGTACAGGCTGCTTCTGTGGGTGGTACAATCAGTGCTGCAGCCCATTAGCAGCATTTGATGTACAGACCCCGGGCACACACAGTGCACAGTACTAGGGTCTGACAAGTAAATCAAATATGCCAATCATGGAATCACTAATCCATAACAACAATTTACAAAGGGAGCACTTGCACTTTGGCACTGAACAGCAGTGGCAAAGTGCCCAAAGCATCTAGACCAGCAAAACGGAGTCCAACACACAGCAAAAACACAGGTGGCAAAGGCATAAAATGCAGGGGAGACCCATGCCAATGGTGCCAGGTCTAACACTGCTGCTATGCGACGTCCCCAAGGACCTACATCCTGCTTTTACGGCTATTCAAAGCCAGATTCTGGCTGAGAGACCAGCAGTCTGCCGAGGACCCGGATAGTTTTTTTATTGTGAACAAGCACGTCTGCAGGACGTCACACGTGAATGCTTGCGCCTGTGCTTTATATATTTAAGCACTCGCGTTATGCTGCTTTGACAGTACATGTAGCATTAAAATATTTGAGCTTGTTTCTGATGTAAAACACTTAATTTAGTGCACATTTGCCCCACAATTGGTCCCCTCAGGTGAGTAATGTTTTGCACAAAGTTACAATCTGCAAATGTGTGCCCCTTTGTTTTGAGTGCAGGGGCTGGCCCTGTTTTTGCTCGCAGTCTAACACTGGTTTCCCCTCTAGGTCGGACACTCCCTCCAATGACATTTCCAATGGCAGTGGGCACATTCTGAGAGGATTCCCAAAAGCAAAGCCCGTGCTGGCACAGCAATAAAAAAAAACTGCCATCACCGTACTCATGCATGGCCGGCAAAGCGAAGAGCGGGCCGATTGAATGAAATATTCCACGATAAAAAGGTGCGAGTGGGATTTCATTATAAAGCTGTGCTGATTTTAAATTGTATTCAACCTCTTGCCACTCATGCTGCCAGTTATGCTCAGGTGGAAATGAGATGGAACCCACACTTCTAGTAATAAGCCATCAGACTACCCCAGTGCAACTCGAAAAATGCTGATCTGTGTGCCAAGAGCAAACCACTTCTAAACATGTTTTAGGAATTTTGAATGGAAAAGCACAAGGAGCAGTACTGCAATTTCTTTTTTGCAGTTCTTTTATAGAGCAAACTCAACCCAAAGGTATTGGAGCACTTTACATGAGCACCAGTTACATTACACAAGCACACATTCAATGTTTTAGCCATGGGGAGATTAAGGCTTCTATTTGTCGGTCAGAGTTGCTCCGACCATATGTTGGCGGTTTCAAACACTGTATTTCTCTATGGGAGCTTGTGCGGCAGGCTGAAACCATAGGTGCCCCGTCGGCCCCCAACCGGAGGCCGCTGGGAGAAGGGTGTCCTGCTAGGGCCCCCCAAAGTTGCTTTCCGACCAGCTTTCCAAGTCGGAAAGCCTGACATGGAAAGCCTGTTGGTAACTGACATCATAATCCCGACTGCAGAAACGCCATCTACACGGGGTTATGTTTGGTTTCCGACTGGCTGACAGGGAGCCCGTCGGAAGCCATCCGGAATGAATGGCCGGTTTGAATTCTGACCGCCATAATACTAATACAGTGGTCGGAATTCAAACCAAGGAGGTGGGAGGCTTTCCGACCGACATCCTAATGAGGACCTTAGTGATTTGCCCAGAATCACAGGATGTTGAGCCACAGCCGAGACTTGAAACTCCTTCTCAAATTGCACAGTCTGTAGCTCTGGTTGTTATGCCACATCCTTGCTTCTTTATGATGCAGAAGCGACTTTCAGAAAATAAAATTATAATAGGCGTAAAAGCATATTATTTCCGTGTACAGAATCATACCACTTTTTAATGAAAGCATAGTTTCAATGGAAAAAGAAACAATAACTGGGACGTAAAGAGTTTCACATTCAGCACGGGCCAGGAAGAGAACAGTGTAGATGCTCAAATAAACGAAAATAGCCCTTTCGTGTAGGTAGAGAATACAGTATGTTCACCTTGAATGGCTCAAGGGGCAAACTATACAGCCAAGAAGAGCAGTGGGAGAGTCCAGATCAATTTAGCAACATAGAATGAGGTGGAATGGACTACTATTTTGAACCCAATCATTTTGGGAATGTGCAAGTTTTTAAAATCTCTATTTGAATATTTGAACTATGAGAGTGGCAATGGCGGCTCCTCCACTATGGCGGAGGATCGTCGCCCTACTGCTTTTAAGCAGTGCGAAGAAGAAGCATAAAATGATAATAACTTATTATCATTTTATGCTTCCTACTGCTTTGAGGGCGGGCCGGCCGGCTGGGCGGGGCTGCTCTGCTCTCTGAGCAGGGCAGGGGATGAGTGGTTTGCCCCCTCCTAATTGCGCAATGACTGTTTGGTCGGCACTCTCGGGCCGCCCAAACCAGTCATGCGCACTATGCCCGTTCTCCATGCAGGCTGCGTTACAGCCTGCATGGCGAACAAGCCCAGGCTCCCATTCCCTGGTTGAGCATCCAACCAGGATGCTCAAAACCAATCACAACGCTGCATTGCAGCATTGTGATTGGTCAGTGGGACCTGGCTGTGCTTCCCTCTGAGACAGAGAAGATCAGGAGCAGAGGCGCCTGACCTGGCGAAAAGGTACGTTTTTTTTTTTTTTTTTTAAATAGGCACAACCCCCGTGCGACCCCCCACCCGCCCCGCCACCCGCAAGCCATGCCAGCCGCCGCTGGAGAGTGGTAGTGGCAGAATCACAACAGTGTTAGTATACAAAGCTTAGGATGATGGGTACAATGAGCCACACACCTTTTTCATCAACAGTACACTACATTACAAATACTAAACTCAGTCTCAGCATGAAGAACATAGGCGTGTACATATAATTGAACATTTACATGAGTGCATACAGAGCCAACATGCATGATACTACTGGCATGCAGTGGTGGCTCTAGCCCCATTAGGATCCTGTTTTGTGTATGTCTTAATCCGTTAAGTAGCTTGGATTTTTCCTGTGGCCCTAATTACGAGTTGCACAGCACTTGGACAAATGAGCCAGGCTTTTGCACACCCAACAAATAAACTGCAGTAGAAAAATAATATAAAAGAGTGAAAAAGCTAAAGGATGTTACATAGGAGAAACCTATTGGCTTAGCAAATTCTTGTTCATCTTTACCCATCTACATGTTGGAGGCTTATCTCACCATAAAACTTAGGAGTACCTGCTGGGTTTGTGAACAGCTTTTGAAGAGAGCAGAGCAATTCATATACCAGCCTGGTTTCTGTTCAGATCCTGCCTCCCTAATCTATGCTATTGGGTGGACTCTGCAGGTTCAACTTCTCCATCAGGCCGGGTAGTCACAATGAGGGCAGCTGAAGTAATTTCACTCAGCTTCCATGTGGTCCCGGCATCAGTGCACTAGGCCAGATTGCTCTGAGACGCCAATCACTGCAGCCATGTTTATTCAGAGCAGACGTGTCCTGGACTGCTGTGCTGATGATACATCTGGGACTTCTCTTCCATTTCACTTGGGTTGATTGCATGCCGGTTTTCAACTCAATCCCAGTGAATATTTAAATATATGGCAATGATTAGACAGGCTGATCAGGAGATGGAATGGCAGACATTGCCTGCAATAACCATCCTCTCATCATCTTTCAGGTAAACAAAAGAACTCTTGCAGACTCTCATAAAGAATTTTGGGCCAGATGTACGACGTGATTTTGCATGCACAAACGGGTTTGTGAACCCGTTTGCGCATGCAAAATCACTGTTGGCCATGTACAATTCCTAAATAGCGAGTCGCAATTTATTTGCGACTGGCTATTTAGGAATTGAGAGTCGCAATTAGGAAGGGGCTTTCCCTTCCTAATTGCGTCCGCAATGCTATGTGTGAATGCTTTGTGACCGCAATTGCGGTCGCAAAACACTCGCAAATTACCACCCTCTTCAAGAGGGTGGTAATACAGTCCCAGGGACCACTGCCTGCCCTTAAAAAATGTAAACGAAAACGTACATTTTTTTTTTTTTAAATGCATCCCGTTTTCCTTTAAGGAAAACGGGCTGCATTTAAAAAAAAAAAGCTGCCTTATTAAAAAGCAGTCCCAGACATGGTGGTCTGCTGAGGCCACCATCCCTGGGAGGGCTGGCATTCCCAATGGGCTCGCAAATTGCGAGAGGCTCATTATATTAATGAGCCTCGCAATTTGCGACTCCATTGGGAATCGCAAAACAGTGTAATAACACTGTTGTGCATTTCATTTAGCGCCTCGCAATTTGCGACTCGCAATGAGTCGCAAATTGCGAGGCGCTAAACGAAAGGGTCATACATCTGGCCCTTAATTTGAACAATTGGAAAAACATTACAAAGACAGCAATTCTTGTGTTGCTCAGGAGAGAAGGAAAATTATGAATCTATTAAGAAGAAGGCAGACAAGATAAAAAGTCACAATAAAAAACAACAGGCAGATAAAATCTGAATAGATCTTCGTGAGGCTGCTTCCCCAAAAGACACCAAAGGTTTCTTGTGAATAATTACACTGGTATGTGGGAGCAATGTAAAAGTCTAAAATCAGCACTATTTCAAGTGAAGGGTGGACATTCTGTAATTCAAATTTCATAGACGAAGAGATGTTATCCCTCCTGGCTGTTCCTCTTACTGAGGGAGAAGATTTATATTGCCCCTCGAAGGCTCAGATTAAAGATATCATTTATCAAGCTAGAGCCTCCGGTGCCATGGTCCCTGACCAAATTCCCATTACAATCATAAAGCGGGAAGAGGATCTATGCCAGGGCTACTTGGCAGTCCTATTTCAATCAATCAGCATTTCTAAAGTGTGGCTCATCACCCAATAGGGTATCTAGGTGCTTGCAGGTCCCGGAGGCTTACTCGACCAGCCAGGACTTGAGGGTCATTCAGAATTCCAGAAGTGAGGTGATGGTCTGGAGTTGTGTGGGGAAGCTGTTCCAGGTCTTTGCTGTGATGTGGGAGAAGGATCGTCCCCCACTTCTGCTTTGCTAGATACAAGGAGAATGGGCAAGTGAAAGGGAGGCGGAGCGTAGTCTACTCGACAGTTGGTGGAAATTGGTGGCTATTTAAATCTTTCTATCTGATTGGAACACTTCCTAAGGCACGGAGGGGCATCATTATTCTTCAAAAGAAAGGTTCAACTAGCCTACCCAGTCATTATAGGCAAATAACATTCCTTGATTCCATTGAGAAAATATTCGCTAAGAGCTTCTTGGATCATCTGCAAAGCTGGGCGGACATTAACAATATTATCCTGTGGGGGCAGGCTGGTTTTAAAGCAAATATCTCCACTCTAGATAATGCCACCGCCCTGCAGGTGATCTTGGAGAAATATGTGGCATCATGGGTTATTCCCTTGTACGTGGCATATACTTATGTTTCCACAGCATACAACCACATGGGCAGACCTACCCAGTGGTGAAAGGTTTGACATTACGACCGACACGCATACAAAAGACAGCCGAAGGAAGCCAATACTCGGCGACCGACGCGTACGCCGCACAATAAACCTAGCAGAAACACAGCGTGAACGACTCGGAGAAGCCCGCACGAGACAACTGCAGCGTCCTACTCGGTCAGAAGAACGTCTCCTACATGCACAAAAAATACTAAGGAAAAAATACCAAAAAAAAGGGCCAAACAAGCAATGACAAAGACAATAAATACAGGGAAAAAAAACATGGAACAAGGACACACCCCCAACTCCACCTATATAAAGGCCACAAATCCCTACCATGATCCTTTGCAAATTCAATTGACCTGCCAGCACAGAACACCATCAGACAGCAACCACAGACACACTCACAGCTCATCCATCACACAAGCCACACACCATTAGCACCTCAACAAATAGCACCCTCACATACACCCAGCAAAACCTACACTCACACACCCTCACTTGCACACACACACACATCAATCACCACCACCACCCATCACCATGCCCCCAAAGAAGAATCCAAAGTTCCTAGACAGTGAATTGGAAGTCCTGGTAGATGAGATCCTCAGGGTAGAGCCACAGTTGTTTGGTACATTGGTCCAACAGACCCCCATGACGCAGAAAACCAAGATGTGGGAGAGGATCGTCGACAGGGTGAACGCACAATCACCATGTTTGCGCACAAAGGAAGACATCCAGAACAGGTGGTATGATCTGCGCAGGAGGGTCAGGGACCTACTAAAGAAGGATTACATCGTGAGTCAGCGCACCGGCAGTGGCCCTCCTGCCAAACCACTATACCTCAGGCCCTGAGAGGAGAAGGTGCGGGCCATCCTACCACCAGTGAGCGTATATGGACTATCAAACATCCCAGAGCCTGGTGAGTACACAACTAATATACCCAATATTGTGTGACAATACACACACATCACTGTCAAGGGGATAGTCAAACCATGCACCCTTAGCAAATCCACAGCAACCAAAAGATAATCACCCCAAGATTTGTCTGTCAGTCAGATAAACACAATACATGCCATCTCATAGTGATATGTAACTGTGTCATGATATGTACAAACCTAACTACAAATACAGCAAGGCAGTGGCACAAACATAACCAACAAACACAGTTAGACATTTTGCCACCACTAGAACACCACCTCACAGGGAAGCTCACTGAAAGGAAGGAATTCTGTGTATGCTGGTGAAGTCAGTGTAGCCAATAGCATGATGGGAGTTGTAGTCACAGATATTGGTCACCCTCACAATTGGCCCATCAACACCACCCTGAACCATGCTCACATCACAGGGAGTGGAAAAGAAATGACAAGATGGCTGACACTGGGTACTGCTGTGGGGAGCACAAGGCCCTGCTGGGAACTGTGCACCAACAAACAGCAGGACACCACTGTCAGCCATCTTGCCATTGCTGTCACACTCACACACAGTGAAGTCCACTCAAAAGGATGGAAGTATGGGCATGCTGGGAAGGGGGTGTAGGCAATAGCATGATGGGAGTTGTAGGCACAGATATTGGTCACCCTCACAATTGGCCCATCAACACCACTGTGAACCATGCTCACATCACAGGGAGTGGAAAACAACTGACTAGATGGCTGACACTGGGTACTTCTGTGGGGAGCACAAGGCCCTGCTGGGAACTGTGCACCAACCAACAGCAGGACACCACTGACTGACATCCTGAAAGCCAACTTGCACTCCCTGCAATGGAAGCACGTTCCATGGTGGGATATCTGGCTGGGTGGGAAGGAGGACTGACAGCTCTGACCATAGTTACAAGCAGCTTTTCTTACACACACCCTCAACACAAACTCCACACAACTCACCTGGGAGAATGCAATGCCTCACACTCCAATTAAATATCCCACAATGAACCACCACCCTGGGTTATGCTGTGTGAAGCACAGGGACACTCTTGGGACTTGTAGCCAAACAAACGCCAGGACAACACTGTCAGCCATCCTGTCAGAACAGGCACACTACCCCACAGGGAAGCAGAGTCAAAAGGAAGGAAGTATGGGCATGCTGGGAAGGGGGGTGTAGGCAATAGCATGATGGGAGTGGTAGTCACAGCTCAACATACCCCACCCACATGGCCCAGCAAGCTCACACTGAAGCATGCACACCTCACAGGCAGTGAAAAGCCACTTCAAAGATGTCTGACACTGGCCTCAGCTGTGGGGAGCACAAGGCCCTGCTGGGAACTGTGCAACAACCAACAGCAGGACACCACTGACTGACATCCTGAGAGTCAACCTGCACACACTGCAAGGGTGGCATGCTTCATGGTGGGATAACTGGGCTTGGAGGAGAAGGAGGGCCGGATGTCCACCAAATACCACCAATGCTGGCCATGCACACACCTCAACATTCACATTGAAAAGCTTCAGGTTGGCAGGACAATGTGCTACACCAATATAAACCTCTGACTGTGACAACTTAGGACAATGCAATGTACAGGCCCGCATCCAGAGGTACAGTCACAACTGTCAGGTGTGTGAACTATTGATGCCTGTAGAAACATAACATACATTGTGTGTCTCTTCCAAAAACAGGTGATGATGGGGACACAGCAGCAGACGATGAGGAGTCCCTGTCCCAGGCTCCGGGGGACACTGAGCTCAAGGGTGTGGAACAGCCTCTGCCCTCCTCGGATGGCGAAGACCTACCTGGCCCCTCCGGTGTGAGTCGTCATGCAGCACCAGCAGGACCAACATCTGCACCCCCTGCACCCACCCCTCCAACAACTGCCAACACACAGACCACCCCTGCCAACACGGACAGACCAAGGACCACCGATGACAACAGCACAGGGACCCCGGCCCAACGTGGAGCAACGGACAACGAGCCCAGCAACAACCCCCAAGTGGGCCTTGGGTCACCTGTGCGTGGAACCGCAGGTCCCGCACGTGTTGCCAGGGGTGGTGGGAGGGGTGGTAGACATAGGTCGCTGTTTGCAGAGGGGTCTGGACTGCATGATTACCCACAACTGGCACGCATTGCTGATGCGTACCAGAATAGCACCGGAGAGGTCAGCCAGGTAGTGGGGATCCTCAAGGACATTCAACAGCAGCAGGCTGCCCATCATGCCCGCTTGGACTCACACATGTCCCGTGTGGAGACACACATGTCCCGTGTGGAGACACACATGTCTGGCATGGAGTCCAAGTGGGACACATTGGAAGAACTGACAGCGGTGCATAGGGACATATTGACATGCCTCCGCCAGATTAGCACCAACATGGCCACACCTCCCTGTGTGCCCACAACATCTGGTGCTGCAACAACTGCAACTGCCACAGGGAGGGAGGATGACTCTGGCGGGGAGTCCTCTGCACAGCAGCAGCCTGCACGTGAGGGTCCCCCCCGAAAGAAGAGGGGTCGTCCGAGGAAGGAAAACTGAGAGGCCGATGGCCATGTACATCCCCCAGGAACCCAACACCTGTTCTGGAAATTCTCCTTTGTGTGCAAACTGTTCACCCTGTCAAATGCAACCCAACTCTCCCACATGACATGGGGAGCTTAAGTTGGCCCAATGTATCAGATGACTGTGGACTTTACTCAGGACATTTCTGCTACCAAGACTTCCAACTCATCTGGGAACTTTGGATTCCAATCCCAATGTACAGCACCCACCATCCTGTGCACTATCCTCACACATGTATGTAAATAAACTCACTAATACACCATACTTGCCTCTGTTGTGATTCCAACGTGGTTTCTGTCATGGAGATGGGATCTGCTAAATGACACTGTGCATGCTAACTGCTACAGCAAGTTCAACACCGTCATGTGACTCATGGCGACGTGACACATATGAGGGAGACACACCACTAGGGCTACACAACACATACACACCAGGGCCATCAGACTCATCGCCTACACTGATGTTGCCAGGAAATACAGTGGAATGCACAGACACCACACCTATTCACAGTCTGTATTAACTAGCCCACAGGTGCAGTAAGCACATGTCAGTCAGATGTGTGACCACAGACAACGCACATCCCAAAGTGAAGCACAGGTTTATTACACATTTGCAACATGTTGTTTCCACTACAGATGCAAGGTGATCCTACGTGGCAGGGGCCACACAGTCAACAAGTGTAGAAGAAATAAAGTCCAGGGGTGTGTGGCACATCACCTGTAGGGAAATGACTGCTTCCACCCTGGAAGTTGAATCATGGTGTTGGGGGATCACAGTTGACCAAACAACTCTGAAAGTACCCTGTGAAGGACAGACATGACACACAGTCAAAAGCTCTGAAGAACAGGACAGAACTGCAATACTCATGCCCAATACATGTCAAAAGATACTTACAGAAAACCAAGTTAGCATGTCAACACTGTTGGGGAGTACAGACTGCCTGTAAGGACACATCGCTGCACGCTTCCAGTCAAGTAGCACATGGCCACACTCAAACAGCACCAGAGCACCACCAATACATATCACGCAAACTCACATCATTGGCATGACAACTCTCTGGATACTCACATTCAGCTGAAGAAGATGGCGATGAGCTGTGTGCGGACATCACCATCATCATCATCATCATCATCATCATCACTGGCATCGTGGCCCAGGCCAGGATCCTCCACAGGTGGCGGATGTTGGTCATCGTCATCCAGGATGAGAGGCAACTCCTTCCGCACTGCCAGGTTGTGTAGCATGCAGCAGACGATGACAATCTTGCACACCTTTGCTGGGGCATATGGGAGGGCCCCTCCTGTCTTGTCCAGGCAGCGGAAGCGGCTCTTCAGGAGACCAAATGTCCGCTCGATCACTCTCCTGGTCCGACCATGTGCCTCATTGTAGCGCATCTGGGCTGGTGTCACAGGGTTCCTGAGGGGTGTCAGCAACCACAGCATGTTGGGGTATCCGGAGTCACCTACAGACAGACAATTGCACATTAGCTGAGTTGGAAAAGAGGGCGGAATACAACATAGCAGAACACACACAATGGTACAAAGTCAGTACACACCGACAAGCCAGGCACGCTGGTTCTGCATATGTGACATTATCCTCGGGATGCGACCACTCCTCATCACGAAGGCATTGTGTGCCGAACCAGGGAAACGGGCACACACATGTGAGATGCTCATATCTGCAAGACATACCACCAGAGCATTGATCGAATGATAAAGTTTCCTGTTCCTGTATGCCTGCTCATGTGCCTGTGGTGGTACCAAAGCCACATGTGTCCCATCAATGGAGCCAATGACATGTGGCATCCTCCCCAGGGCATAGAAGTCACTCTTGACGTCAGTGACTTGTTGACGTTTAGGGAAATAGATGTACTGGTTCAGGCATCTCAACATTGCCTCCAAAACATCGCGTAGTACACAGCTGAACATAGTCTGTGACATCCCACCAGCAGACTCCACAGTGTGTTGAAAGGTACCGGTGGCAAAGAAGTGTAGGGCTGCCATCACCTTCACCTTGGGGGTCAGTGCTGTAGGGTACAGCCGGCCAGGTTGCAAATGTGGGGCCAAGCGCACTGCCAAATCCTCAATCAGCTGCCTGGTGAAGCGGTACCGTCGGATGCTGTCACGTTCCACCATCGTTGCAAGGTCAGGGAATGGTCTATGGACAGCTGGTGCCCTGCAGTGCATAGGTGAAGAAAGAAAGATTGTCAGTCACCCCACATATGTGGCATTGACCATACTCAATATCACATGATACATCATTATGAGACACAAGTACTTGATGTGTGTGCCGTTCTGTATGGACATATATGGCACCTACATGGCCATCATCTAACATCTCAGTTCAACATGTGTTGACAACAGGTTCCAGGTTGTGCTATGGGAAACCATTAGGCTGTGTCACAGTACCCATTTACTGCTGTCATGTACCAAACACACACCACAGTGACATGTCTGGACAGATGCGCCACAGGCATCACAGTTCATTGACAGGTAGATTCCCAGGGACCCTGTATTGCCACATGGACACTGGCATGACATGGCGTATCATGTACACATCAGAAAAACAAACATGACTCCCACAGGTAGTGGCCCCTGTTGCCTCCGCAGGACAGACATGGACGTCTGTGACACACACACGCACAACATCAAAGTCCATGCACAAACAACTTGGATGTGGAGACTTTCTCCCATTGTGCACATGGAATCAGAGACATCGGAAACACAACATGCACACAGACTGTGGAGG
This sequence comes from Calotriton arnoldi, assembly GCA_963921515.1. Classification (NCBI taxonomy): domain Eukaryota; kingdom Metazoa; phylum Chordata; class Amphibia; order Caudata; family Salamandridae; genus Calotriton; species Calotriton arnoldi. Next base: position 132,272 of record CAWUFW010007094.1, on the reverse strand, counting down.
GCCATCACTATTGTGGCAATGGGTCACCCTGTGACGTACATGCCTTCCCACATGGGACTCTGGGGGTATGTGACATGTCATACACATGCACAACCTGGAAATGTGACCATGCCACATGCTCCGAAATGAACAGTTGCACATCACAGTGGTCATGTGCACAACACACAAAGGATCCTGTCCCCATGAACACGTGCTCAGCCTGGGAGTGGCTGCCCCCAAGTGCCACCCCAAAAACCACATGTTGACCCCCATACACAGAAAAGGTAATGCAGCCTTACATGCCTTAGGATACAGTGTGGACAGGCTGTGGTGTTGTAGGTGTGCCCCTGAGTCCCTGGCAAGTATATGTGGCTGGCATACGTTCATCAGTGACAAGCATGGTGACATATGCGAGTGACCTGTACAGGGACGCGTTGTACAGCAATGGACCGATCGGTGTGCACGCACTGGCCATTGCATCTGTTGTGAGCGGGTACGCGTTGTTTCCCGGAATACGCGTTGTACAGCAATGGACAGATCGGTGTGCACGCACTGGCCATTGCATCTGTTGTGAGCGGGTACGCGTTGTTTCCCGGAATACGCGTTGTACAGCAATGGACCGATCGGTGCGCACGCACTGGCCATTGCATCTGTTGTGAGTGGGTACGCGTTGTACAGCAATGGACCGATCGGTGCGCACGCACTGGCCATTGCATCTGTTGTGAGCGGGTACGTGCTGTTTTCAGGAATACGCGTTGTACAGCAATGGACCGATCGGTGCGCACGCACTGGCCATTGCATCTGTTGTGAGCGGGTACGCGTTGTTTCCCGGAATACGCGTTGTACAGCAATGGACCGATCGGTGCGCACGCACTGGCCATTGCATCTGTTGTGAGCGGGTACGCGTTGTACAGCAATGGACCGATCGGTGCGCACGCACTGGCCATTGCATCTGTTGTGAGCGGGTACACGTTGTACAGCAATGGACCGATCGGTGCGCACGCACTGGCCATTGCATCTGTTGTGAGCGGGTACGCGTTGTACAGCAATGGACCGATCGGTGTGCACGCACTGGCCATTGCATCTGTTGTGAGCGGGTACGCGTTGTTTCCCGGAATACGCGTTGTACAGCAATGGACCGATCGGTGTGCACGCATTGGCTAGGGCCTGGCATGGCAACGGACGCGTCTTCGAAGCTTCAACGAGTCTGATGCAGTGAATTCAGTTGGCCACCCACAACAATGTTGCAAATTCATGGGTGTCATGAAGTTTAACTTTTGAAGGATGCTGTGGGCGTGTATTAGTGGTGCAATTCTATGGATTGGGCAGATTCAGAAGATGCAAACGACTTGGACCTATCACTTTGGACACATGGGACAGTATCTGCCTCTGCAGCACACATATAATGCTGGCTGTTCCCCTGAGAGCTCACTTGCCTGCACTACATGCTCCAGGACGACATCTGCCACCAACACTGCTGCTGTCTCTGCATCCTCTGGCTACTGCAATGGCACGTACTGTGGAGAGAGCCCCAGCCTTCAGCCTTGAGGAGAACCAGGCCCTGCTGGACAGCCTCCTTCCACAGTACAGCAAGCTGTATGGGAAACCAGGGGAGCAGGTGAGTGTGCTGTCCACTGCCTTACTAATTGTGCATGTTGTCTGACTAGCAAGACTTACAGTGTGCACACCACTGGCTAGCATGCTCACTGAGTAGTTCTCACCCCCAAAGTGTGTAGTTACATGCACTGAACAGGTACAGTGCAGTAACAGTGCATTCCAACAAGGTTTACTTCCCATGCAATGATACCATGTAGTAACTGCTGGCAAACTGTTCATAGCCATCGTTGCACTGCCTGTGTACATCATATGCCCCTGTGATTGAGACATGTATATCCAACTGTGTGATGCACGTATATGTTGCATGTGTAGTAATGGCCTTTTCACTTTGTCATCCTCACAGGTTGATGCCCACCAGAAGCAGGAAATCTGGCTGACCATCGCCCGGGCAGTAGGATCCGTGGGGGTCAACAAGCGCCGGATCCGCAACTACCAGAAGAGGTGGCAGGACCTTCGGGGCTGGACCCGGAGGATCGCAAGGGTCCAGCTGAAGCTGTCGCCTCCTCGCAGGAGGGGTGGACACCGGACGCTGACTCCCCACATGCTCAGGATCCTGGCGGTGGTCTTCCCTGACCTGGATGGGCAGCTGAAGGCCAGACAGCAGCAAGGAGGGGGTGAGTCCATGACTGCACTGTGAACTTTGTCTGACATGCTATGTGCCCTCCTCTGGCCTGGTTAAACTTCCACAGTACATCAGTCTTGTGGTCCAGGACCCATGTCCCTCAATTGTGACATGCCCACTCCTCATCTGCTACGCAGGTGTGGCCATTACAGTCAGGAAATTGTGTCACTTGGGTACTGTGTCCTTGCATTTTGCTTCGCTCAAGGTGGGGGACAGCATTTGTTCCCTTGACTTTGTGGTGGGCTTCATGGGTGGGTCAATTGCTTACACAATGCCTAAGTTCTGACATGTAATCTGGGTGTAACTTTGATATGTGGTCCACTTGCTGATCTGAATCACCACATGTCCCTGGGGTATTTGGCACACCCCCATGCTGCGGGTGGGAACAATGTTTGGGCCTCAGGAGTATGTATATCAAGTGTGTCACACATGCTTGGCCAGCTGCCTACTGTCCAGGGCTCATCCCTCTTTCAGGTGGAGCAGGACAGTCATGCCTACTCCAGGCCATACAATACACTCTGTACTCCCACTCCCGTGTATCAGCTGACATGTTGTGATCAGTGAAATGTTCCCTCATGTGTCTGCCTCTGTGTCATTGTGCTGTGGCTTCATTGTCAGGACTACTGGGATGTTTATCGTTTACGGCTCAGCATGCCATCTGAGATGTGACCATGAGAGACGATACTTCTGTGACTGATAGGTGTTTGATCACTTGACTGTGCACACAGGTGTATGCGACTGTGAGTTTCAGGCAGATGTTTTTCATTCACAGCAGACTGTGAGGTGCTCAGGTTCATAGAGTTGTGTTTCATGTCTCCCATATGTCCAATTGGTATGACGTGGACAAATAAGAGTTCAGATGATGTGGTTTGTGGGGGATGGACATGTGCACTTGTCAGCTACATAACTTGCATTCCCCATTACCTAGGATTGTGACACAGTGCAGACTGTTGTTGGCTGGCTGCCATGGCCATGTGACTGGAGACAGTGATGTATGACTTTGCAGGCATGCCTGTGCCATGGCATTAAACTCCCTAAGAGTGATCCTACAGGGGAGTGACATGTGCAACATGCACTCCATTGTGGCATTGACTATCCGAACATGGGTGCATCATGGTGTCTGGTGCTGGTATGCATCACATGCATTTCTAATTAGACTCTGGCCATCCCTTTATCCGGACACCTGTACTGACTCAGTGGCAAGAGATGTGATGTGTGCATGTTCACATACTTCACTGTGTTCTCTGCAATGTCCAACAACTGTGTACGTGGTGCATGTGTCCACACTGGGGTATTACCATCCAACAGGCACCAGACAGATGGGTGCAAGGGCAGGAGGGGTGTGAGTGCCATGGTTGACCATCAGACTGACAATTGGCTTCTCCTAATCTGTGTGAGGACTTTTGGCAATGTTCAACTGAGGATGCCAGGGCTTGCTCTGTAATGTGCTGTACTTACTGTGGTGTGTGCGGTCAGTGCAGGTGACTGATGTTTGTCTGTTTCCCTAATTGTTTGCAGATACATCCACGGCCACAGGAGGGGACAGCTCCATGGACCAGGATGAGCTGCAGAGCCAGACTGGGTCAGCAGCCGATGAGTGGTCGGAGGGACCCAGTGGCACGGAGGGCGAGGGGAGCCACACCGAGGAGTCCTCAGCACCATCCACCTCAGCTGAGGACCACAGCAGCTCGGAGGATGGCTCCCTTGTGGAGGCGGGTGTCAGCAGCCACCACACCCCAGCTAGTATGTCTGGCCCGCCACCACCACCACCACCTCCCTCCCATTGGCTCCCATTCCAGAGGTCCGTGGAGGCTCCCGTGTTCGGGAGCGTGTCTCCTTCGTGCCAGGCACCGCACCCCCTGCCCCTGTGTCCCCTGCTGCCCTGAGTGAGGAGTCTGTGTACCTACTTCGCCAGCTCCATGTAGGGCAGACAGCAATGCTGAGTGTCCTCCATGCACACACCACTCTGTTGACACAGCTGGTGTCGTTCATGGAGGGCATCTCGACGGGCATGTCTGCCCTACAGAGGAGCAATCGGTCCATGGACTCCTCCCTGACGGCAGCAGTGTCCCTCCTCCAACAGTCCATCACCCCTCCTACCTCTGCCCCATCCACACTTCCTGGCACCCTACCTGTCCCAAGCACATGCACACCTGCACAATCACCCAAACACACAGACACGAGCAGCACAGAAACACCCAAAACAAAGGCAAGACGTGCACACAAGCATCCTCAGGGGACTGATACCACACCCACAGGGGATGGGGAACAGACACACACATAGGCATCCACAGTCACTCCGCAGTCCTCAAAATCCTCTCCCTCCAAGACCCCTTCCCTTGCCTCACCTGCAACCCCACCTACAAAGCAGCTCTTCCTCTGTGACCTCGGCCCCTTCCCCTCCGATCCCGCTGATCCAGCATACAGGGGGAAGAGGAAGTCCACCCACACAGAGGGGAGTGCCCCTCGCCCCCGGACACCCTCCCCCAGGAGCAGACAGACTGAGGCCCCCACCCGCAAGTCCCCCCACGCCCAGAAGAGCAAGACCCCGCCACTGCCCTGCAGGTCAACCACACAGCCTCCTTCCTCCATCCCTCAGGCACCCACAACACAGGTTCCCCCACCACACCCTGCCCCAGGTTCCCCCACCCACAGATACACCATCCCCAAAATGATGCGGCCTTCTCCACCTACCACTTGCTCTTCCAGCCCCACACCCCCCGCTGCACATGTTTGTGCCACTGTTGTGGAGACCGTGTCCTCCCCCTCTGTCCTGCCCACCTTACCTGAACCCCATTCTACTCCCCTGGAGATGGGCACTGCAGTGGAGTCCACTAACACCCCGTCTGACTTGGGGCACTGCAGTGGGGAACCTGTCCACTCCATCTGGCCAGCCCACTGGAGTTGTGACGGCACCCACACCATCTGACTCATGCCCCCCAGTTGTGCCGGCACACACCATGTCAGACTCCTCCACTGCAGTTGTCAGTGACTCTCCAGCACCAGCCACCCCTTCCCTGCCTCCTTCTGGTGAGCCCTGATCCTGTCCCTGCGGTGCCTGGCCTGCCCCCCCGTATGCCCCTCCGAAGGGAATGTCCCTGGTCCGTAGCAGTGCAGGCAAGCAAAGGGTGACATCTGCCACTGTCACCCTGTTTGGACTTTTGTCATGGACTGGCCATTGGCCTTTGGGTTTTGTCTGGACTTTCTATTTTCAACTAACATATGCTGAATAAAGCTACTTTCAGTTATCTAGTGGTTTTGCTTCAGATGTACATGATGTTGAGGATGCTAACCATGCCCTTGCTGCAGTGATGGTGATTTTTGATATCAGGTAAATGAAGTGTTACTGTGCAGGACCCCATGTGGTCCAGGGTGAATGTGTCCTATCGTGGTGTGTAGCCATGTCATCCTTTGAAGCAATATGAGGGTGTCATGTTTTCCATATTTGCCAATGGGATTCCCTATTGTTTTAGCAATATCACATCTGTGGCTTACACCCCTGCACATCAGATGTGCTTGCCATTGTTCAATTTGTCTATTTCCCTGACCATTTGATCATCTCCACTGGACATGCAAGTTTGGGCATCAATGGGGAAGGACTCATCTGTGGTATCAGTGCAACTTGCTATACATGTGTATTTGATCGGTGCAGATGATTTTGGTGACACTGCCATGACCAGGCTGATGTGACGAGAGCCTTCATTTTGTGCTAATTGTTGACTGAGTGACCAAGTGTTCTGCTGACATGATAGAGCCCTGCAGAGACAACGTATGGCACAGCTTTCCTTACACAGGAGTGGAGTCCCCTCATGGCAGTGTGTAATTCCGTGACATTGCCTGAGCCCAAGGTGTGTGTTGTGTGAGCATGTCTGTGTGTGTTCACTTCCATTTTGCTACGCAGGCTGGGGGCCCTAGTGATGTTCCTGTTTGTGATGCTTGCTGAGTTGAGCAATGTTCCCCCCAAATCTTCACCCTGGGTTCTCTGTGATGTGGGTGCATGGCACATTACTGGTCATCAGGGTGTCATCCATAGGTGTGTTTGCTGTCAGGGCTGAGTTTGTGGGCAAACGCAGATGAGACACAGTCAGGATTCCCTTGTCACTTGTTGGTTACACAAGTCATGTAATTTACAGTTTGTGTTAGCTTTCAGTGATTGTGACACGTTGTGTGTGTGACTGCTGCCACTCCTCAGGGTCAGAGCTGCAATGTTGGAAGTTGTCTATGTGTGTTCTTTGTGGGTGACCTTGGCTTCTTCATTGGTGTGTGACTGTGGCCGGGATCCCATTGGTTGGTGTGGATTTGACGTCATGCCCATGTACAGCGTACTGTGCAGTGTGTGAGACATTCACAAGTCTTGTTGACTGGCCATGTGTGATGGGTATCTCCACCTTAGTTCCGCCCACTACCCCTGGGATTGTCATGGTTGCATGTGCAATGTCACCAGTCCATATGAGCTTCACTGCTGCACATTGGTGGAGATCAAGGTGTGTGGTGTTGATTGTGTGCAAATGAGAGTTGTTGCATGGCTAGACTCCTACCTCCATGTTGGCCTTGGCTGACATGCCGTGCTGATTGATTTGTGCTTGTGTAGGTGTGATGGTAGTTAGTTGCTCAGGACACATGACTGTGGTTCACAGTCTGTACGACATCTACCTTTGTCATCACAGTGGGATTATCATGCAGGCCAGTGTCACCACAATGTGGGCTCCCTGGGGGTAGTGCTGTGGTGGGTCTGTCTCTTGCTGTTTTAGTTGCTGTTCCTACAAGCTTGTGTGACATTTGTAATTTGGGCTCCCTCTCATCTAACAATGCCTGATTGCCCACATAGGGGAATCCGATCCATGAGTTACTTTTGTGTGGCACTGTATTGACATCTGTGTAATAGGGATTCAGGCCTCCTCATGTGTTGTGTGTTTGCCTGGGGACACTGGCACACCACCCCCATCACCTGTTGTGTTTGATATGCAGTGTGAGTCTGCCTGTTTGTGTTTGTGCATTTGCACCACTGCATTGGCATTTCTTTAGTGTGCCATTGGCTGTATGTTGTTTGGTGGCTTTCCCCTGCTGTCCCTGGGACTCCTAGGTCATCAGTCAGCACAATGATCATGGTTTGTATGTCCCATTGCTGCCATGGAATGGTATTTGTTCACCTCACATCTACAGTCTCCACAGGATATCTACATTTGTGTGTCCATTGGTGCAGATATGTGGGTCTGCATTATGATGGTCACTTCTGTCATTGTGTTATTCGTGAATGTTGACAATGTGAGCCCCCATGGGTGATGTTTGTCTGCACATGGCCAAAGCGATGTTTCATTGGCACTGCACTGTTTGCCTCACACAATCTATGTTGCTATGGGACACAAGCACTACTATGCCACTGATGTGTTTGTTGTTGTGTGACCAGGAATCATCCATGCAGTTTGGCATTTGCAGCTTTTCCCATGACAACACTTACATTTTGGTCACTGTGGTGATGGGGCTTTAGACCCCATTGCCACAATGTTCAAAATGTGCTTCAGCTATGGACCCCACACTTACCTTTTGGTCACTGTGGTGATGGGGCTTTAGACCCCATTGCCACAATGTTCAAAATGTGCTTCAGCTATGGACCCCACACTTACCTTTTGGTCACTGTGGTGATGGGGCTTTAGACCCCATTGCCACAATGTTCAAAATGTGCTTCAGCTATGGACCCGACACTTACATTTTGGTCACTGTGATGATGGGGTGTTAGACCCCATTGCCACAGTGGTCATGGTCTGCTTGCATTGTGGAGGCCACACACATTTATGTGTGACACATGTGATAGGGGGTCACATTGTATGTTCAATGTCATGTTCAGTGTTGTAGGCATTTGACACAGACTACACACGCTTGTCATGGTGTTGGGGGGGATGTATTTTTCAGACATTCCTTATGTTGGAGTATGCTGGTTGTGTCATGCATTACCCGTCCTATGAGTAGGGGTTGTTTGGGTGGTAGGCATCCAGGCCCACATGTGTGGGGATGGTATTAGTGGCAGGCATCCATCCCCCTATGAGTGGGGATGGTATTAGTGGCAGGCATCCATCCCCCTATGAGTGGGGATGGTAGTAGTGACAGGCATCCAGGCCCACATGAGTAGGGGTGGTGTTAGTGGTAGGCATCCATCCCCCTATGAGTGGGGATGGTATTAGTGGCAGGCATCCATCCCCCTATGAGTGGGGATGGTAGTAGTGGCAGGCATCCATCCCCCTATGAGTGGGGATGGTAGTAGTGGTAGGCATCCATCCCCTATGAGTGGGGATGGTATTAGTGGCAGGCATCCATCCCCCTATGAGTGGGGAGGGTAGTAGTGACAGGCATCCAGGCCCCCATGAGTAGGGGTGGTGGTAGTGGTAGGCTTCCATCCCCCTATGAGTGGGGATGGTATTAGTGGCAGGCATCCATCCCCCTATGAGTGGGGAGGGTAGTAGTGACAGGCATCCAGGCCCCCATGAGTAGGGGTGGTGGTAGTGGTAGGCATCCATTCCCCTATGAGTGGGGATGGTAGTAGTGGCAGGCATCCATCCCCCTATGAGTGGGGATGGTATTAGTGGCAGGCATCCATCCCCCTATGAGTGGGGATGGTAGTAGTGGCAGGCATCCAGTGGCAGGCATCCATCCCCCTATGAGTGGGGATGGTATTAGTGGCAGGCATCCATCCCCCTATGAGTGGGGAGGGTAGTAGTGGCAGGCATCCATCCCCCTATGAGTGGGGAGGGTAGTAGTGACAGGCATCCAGGCCCCCATGAGTAGGGGTGGTGGTAGTGGCAGGCATCCATCCCCCTATGAGTGGGGATGGTATTAGTGGCAGGCATCCATCCCCCTATGAGTGGGGAGGGTAGTAGTGGCAGGCATCCATCCCCCAATCCATCCCCCTATGAGTGGGGAGGGTAGTAGTGACAGGCATCCAGGCCCCCATGAGTAGGGGTGGTGGTAGTGGTAGGCATCCATCCCCCTATGAGTGGGGATGGTAGTAGTGGCAGGCATCCATCCCCCTATGAGTGGGGAGGGTAGTAGTGGCAGGCATCCATCCCCCTATGAGTGGGGATGGTAGTAGTGGCAGGCATCTATCCCCCTATGAGTGGGGAGGGTAGTAGTGACAGGCTTCCAGGCCCCCATGAGTAGGGGTGGTGGTAGTGGTAGGCATCCATCCCTCTATGAGTGGGGATGGTAGTAGTGGCAGGCAACCATCCCCCTATGAGTGGGGATGGTATTAGTGGTAGGCATCCATCCCCCTATGGGTGTGTATGGCATTGGTGATAGCCATCCCGCCCCTATGGTTCTGCTGTTGCTAGTGTACGTCATTTCTGCATCCCTATGTGTGTGTGACATATTTCGGGTACGTGTCGTTTGTTTGTGTTGTGGGTGTTTGACTTACCGTCTGCGCCGTACGCGTCCGTACCGGTCCCGGTAATAGATGTAGAGTATTGGTAGGACCTGCGCGATGGGATTCATGGTTGGGTCGTCTCGTTCGGGTTTCTCGTGGCTTCGACTCGTACTCGTCGCTGGCTTGTTCGTCTCGTCGCCGTGGATCGTCTTGTGGTGCGAATCGGAGCTTATGTACAGCTCTCCCGGATGCTCAAACGTGCCGGACGTAGCGACGGGTTCGGCACGTACGGAAGGCGCATCGTACTCGTCCGGCCGGAAGGTGCTGTGTATTTGCTTCCGTGCGACTCGAATCGGCGTTTACGGATCCGGCTCGGGTGGGGAACAGGAGCTGGAATTGGTGAGTACGGCTCGCTCGGAATCTGGGCTGTTATGCGCATCGTACTTGTTCGTTCGGACGAGTGTTCGAATCGGTCGGGAAACACGCGTTCGGCTTGGTTTTTTTCTGGACGAATACTGTTAGGTGCGCTTCCGGCCGAGATCGGAATCGGCCCCATAGTATGAGGACAAGTTCTAAGAATCAAGAAATGAAGATGTGCAGGTGGAAATAGAACATGGATTTCAACGTTTCCCCATGTTCTGTAGCGCAGCCTTAACCCTTTTTAACTTGGAATTTGGAGCACGACGTTCGGTGATTTTTATTATTGCTTCGTATGAATATCTTACCATCAAAATCTGTTACAGGCGCTTGGAGTGGGTTGACTCCTGAAAACAGACTTTGTGATCTTTCTGAGGACACTATTCAAACTCTTCACCATCTATTATTTGTTTGGCCTTTACCATATTTGCTGTTTTCTCTTTAACATGAAACATGGGGTTCATACAAAAAAAAGAACTGATTCAATTATTATTCAATCCAGTGAATGAAATTATGTGTTTTACATATTTTAGATTATTTGAAAGTTTGCTAGAAATGTATTGATAATGTTTTTTGTAAATTTCATAATGTGGATCTCATTGTAGTTCTAAATCTAAATAAAAATGATTGAATTGAATTGACTAGCTCCTACACTTTCATTCTTATCTGAAGATAAAATAGTATTACAGTCCCACGGAAAGTGAAAGGTGAATTGTCACAAAACAGTGCAACAGAACAATCAGTCAAAAACCGCAAAGAGCCTCAATCTGTCAAAATGGAACAAACTATTCAAGAAAGTAGACTCAGTAAATATGTAATCTTATCACAGTAATGCACAGAGAAAACCTGTACATCAGCACTTTCCCTCTGGAGCCTGCTTGGAATGGCGTTCCTGTTTTTTCGTGACAATATCAAAGGCATTCTCTTGTGACCACTTGTATCGATTGGTATAGAATCTGTTGACCTGCAATTCGAATAATGCACTGACAAACAACAATGTATGTTAATTCTGCTAGAAAAAGCAAGCTCAGCGCATTAAGTGATATTATGTGAGCTTCACCTAGCATTTTTGATTAAATATAGATTTTAAAAAGCAAGGTGACTTCGGACAGGGATACAAGACAAACTGGGGGGCATATCATCAACGAGCAGCGATAAATATCGCCGAGCTCGCTTAGCGCGATTTTGATTAACGCCGGCTATCGCCGGATTTGATCGCCGAGATATCGCGTTATTTACAACGCTTATCTCCACGGCGATGAAAAATCCAGCGATATGCGGCGAATTGCAGGTTTATCGCTGTGAATCCAGCGATAAACCTGCAGCGATAGGGGAATCCTTAGTGATAGGGAGATGTGGATTTAGCTGTACAATCCACCTCCCATGTAAAAGATAGTGAAGTCAGGAATTTAGCAGACGTACAATACCGGCGATAACCGCGGTTAGCGCAGCTTCTAATATCGCTATGGGTGTCCTGGGCGGGCTTGTAAATACCGCGAAGGACACATAGCGATATTTGTAAGGTTGTTTTTCATGGGAATGCCTACTTTGCATCTCATTAGAGATGCGATGCAAGGCGTAAGGAAAAACGGTGCTGAGACAAGGAAACGCGCTAGCGTGTCCTTGCAAATAGTGCGATGCCATTATCGCCGCTTTTCGGCCGAAAACGGCCGCTAAAGCGGCGATAATGGGCTTGATAATATGCCCCTTGATTTTTTAAATATTTTGTATCTCCACGGGATTCATGTCAACAATGAACAACCAGAACCATTGTGCTAATGTTTTCTTGATAGCGGGCACTTGTAGGGCAAGATTCCGAATGCTTTTATTTATTTTTTTCAAATGAGAACCTCTTTTCTGCTTTTCAATCCCCACTGTCTAATGTTAAACGTTTGTCGCTGAAGCTGAAAGACAGCAGGACGATTTCAGCCCTACATTTCTAACAGAGCTTGCTGTGGGTCATAACTTGCAGTAAAGTTAAATTCAAGGCATCACTTTAAAAGTATGATTTAAATGTTATTTTATGCATGAGATTTTCTATGGGATCGCACTGTTTGGGTTACAATGGTCTCTCTAACTGCTCAAACATATTGGGCCTCATACAGAGTTAGATGGAGCCCACCAGCAACATTAATAGTTCCCCTACCTTATTTAAGGTCTGGGGAACTGCTAAGATTTTGATGTTTGAGATTCTGATGGTGGAGCCTATGCATAAATGGGCTTCATCTTCATAAACCCTTGCTCTATGAACAATCTGTCACGTAGCCAGCAGGTGACAGTAATGGGAACTGTGCCTTTTAAAAAGGGACTTACATCCCCTCCTCCTCTCTTCTTATTGGTTCCTGTGTGCCACTTACCTTTCCTTCATTTCTATTTGCTGTAGCATATTTTCCTGCATTTACCAATGCTTGATCCTCCTTTGCTTCTCTTATCAGTTTCCCCCAAGGAAATACTTTAAACATCTGCTTTGGTGGAACTATATTTTCATAAAGTTTTGCTTTTTACTCTTGCAGCATATTTATATAACAACTTATCACTCGGAGAGATTAATTTGGATAGAATCACAGAATGTTGCATGGAACCACCAGAGATTCGAACTGGGATCCCCAGCTCTTGAGTCAACAACTTTGGCCACAGCACCACATCCTCTCTACTCTTGTGTTATCTGTCAGGGAGCTCTTTCCTTCTCCCAGACAATGATTGATGAAAACAGCTCTTTATTCATTACATAGGCGAAACCGATGCATTACCAATGCTTGTGTTAAAAATGTTTACTTGGGTTAATCACACTCTTTTGTTTCCTGCTCCTATACATTGGCAAACCCGGTCAGTGGGGAGAGGGGATGTTTAGTTAGACACCTTAAGTAAATATTGTCTGAGAAATCCCTTCGGTATCCTGTATTCGTATGGATGTACTTCTCTGCTGCAAGTACCAATTCTTCCTTTTTGTAAAGGGAAAATATTTTCACACGAGTAACATTCCAGTACGAGAGTATAATTGTCGAAACCGATGCATTATCAATGCTTGTTAAGTTCGGGGCTACGACCAATGATTTTCCGTGTACGCTTGGCCATGCGAGGCATTTCAGACCGGGCCAGAAAAACAGACAAAGGCTGCCACACTCAAAGAGAATACTTACTGTATGTCTTGTTCTTCTAAAACAAATTCTTGCTTTTAGAATTTGTTAAAAAAATAAAATGAATGCCAGTTGAACTTAACGAGCATGGCAGCGGCTCAGCATTTTTCTGAGCATCCAGTGAATCTGCCTCACTGGCAGGTGCACTGAAAGCACAGAGATAGATATATGTGGCAGGCAGACAGTCCTTCACCAGAGAACAAGATGCTGAGACCGATGCCTCGCCGGCCTTCTGGACAGCCCCCCACCAAACATTAAACGAAGCCCTAAGTCTAGAATAGCTTTTTGTTAATAACTGCCATGATGTGATTGTGATTGAAAATGGCCTTGCCCTTGCAAAATGAGTCCTAAGTATTTCTTTGGTAAGTCTGGTTAGGGTTTACTTTCATTAGCAGCTGTTCTTTATGGGGTTTTTTTGTTCTCCATTTTGTGGCTCTTCTTGTTTTGAGGTGTTTTATAAGTATGGGCTCATTGTGGTTTTCAGCTGTGAAAACGCGGGTGGAAATGGCGGCGTGCTCTCCGCCTTTGTCACATTTTTTTTAATTCATATTACGAAAGAAAACAAGTACCTCAGTAGCAGCTTCCGGCAAGTACAGTGGTCCATATAAGCAGCAAAACATTCTTTATAAGCAGGGAAGACACAGGAGGATTACAATCAGTAGCTCCCTGCAAAAGTCTACAGAGGCCCGGCATCCCTACCAGTCACCAGTTAAAGAAGTTCATAGAAAATGGACAACAACCAAACTAAATGATGTACAACAAAATCGGGAAACAAGTATTGGAAGAGTATAGAACAAAGGATCTGCTTTGTCGCCTGTCCACAGAGTGGTGCAGCTGATGCTATCACCATGTTGCTGGCGGTGACATATCCCCTACGTAGTACTGTGATGATCTGAGCCTTCCTCCACAGGCAGAGATTGAGTTGCGACCATTTCTGGAAGTCCTGAATCATTTTATTAAGAATGGGAAGGATTTTATCCAGAACCATCTCGCAGAGACCTTGGTTGATTTAAACCCCCTGGTATTTCAATTTGTCATGAAGCCACTCAAACGGTGCACCACCTAGGGGGTTCTTCAAGGTGATCGGAGTAAGCGCCATGGCCCCACATTTAGACTGGTTAATCTTATAGCCTAAGACTTGGGAGAAGGTGTCTAGTTGCTGTATCAGTGCAGCACTGGATTTAGAAGGCCTTAATAATGTTAACAGTATATTGTCAGCGTAGTAAAATGCTTTCAATTTGCCTGTGGTTTTGTGAGTCCCATGAAGGTTTGCGGTGGTGCAAATAGCAATCGCTAGGGGTTCCAGGGCAATTAAGAACAGCAGGAGCATAAAGGGCATCCCTGTCGTGTTCCTCTACCTATTTGGAAGTAAGCAGAGTCGTGGCAGCCACACGTACCAATCCAGTGGGTTCATGATACATTCTGCTACTGAGCACGAGGAATTTCTGACCAATTCCCATTCTCTCCATGTTGCGGAAAAGATATCCCCATACCACCTTATCAAAACCCTTCTCAGCATCCAAAGAAAGGAGAACTTTCTTGTCCAGATCATCTGTCGTCGGCCATAGGATATGAGAAAGCATTTGAAAGTGATTTCAGGAGGAGCAACCTGGGGCAAACCTTAGTTGAGAGGGATGAATCAATTGGTGAATAACTCTCCTTAGGTAAGTAGCTGGCACCTTAGCTAGGATCCTTACATCTGCAATATAGGCCTGTAACTACTACTGTCTAAAGGGACCTTACCCCGCTTTGGAATGACTGATATTTTGGCCCAGAGGAGGTCACTGTCTGCTAGGGTCTCTTTGAATATGGAGAGCAGTTGGGAACAATCAAGTACTTGGTTGTCTTATATAATTCCACATGGAACTTGTCTTCCATCTGTGCTTTACTCAAGGCTATGGTATCAATTGCTTGAGTTATCTCATCTGCAGTTATGTCACTTTCCAACATATCTGCCAAGCATTGTGTCTGTTTAGGCATGCTCATCTGTTTTCAGAATGTATTTTCCCTATCTCTGTGTAGACAGGGCATAGGGGTGTATGAGGTTTCATAGTATATCTGGAACTTAATCAATCAATCAGTACTTGTTAGGCGTACTAATCACCCCAAGGGGTATCCAGGCACTGCGTGAGGTGGAGCTACTCGAAGGCAGGTATTGAGTCCACTCCTAAAATTGGCAAGAGAGGTAGAGGTTCGGAGGTGGAAGCAGAGGTTGTTCCAGGCTTTGGCTGTGAGGTGGGAGAAGGAGCATCCTCTGGCTCGGGTATGATGGATGTGGGGGACGGTGGAGAGAGCCAGTGAGGCAGGCCGTAGGTATCTGATGGGCTGGTGGAAGGTCAGGCGGCTGTTCAGATTTTCTGGTCCCATGTTGTGGAGGGCTTTGTAGGCGTGCATGAGCAGCTTGAAGTAGCCTCTCTTCTTGTCGGGGTGCCAGTGCAGGCTACGGAGGTGGAGGGTGATGTGGGAACATCTGGGCAGCTCCAGGATGATTCTTGCTGCTGCGTTCTGGATTGTTTAAAGACACCTGATGAGGAGGGGTGGTAGTTCCGGCGTGGAGGGCGTTCCCGTAGTCAAGTCAACTGGTGATGAGAGCTTGAGTGACGGTTCTTCAGGTGTCTGTTGAGATCCAACTGAAGACTTTACGGAGCATTCTGAGGGTGTTGAAGCAGGTGGAGGCAACCGAGTTGACCTGTCGTCTCATGGAGTGCTCACAGTTAAGGATGATTCCAAGGTTGTGTTGTGGGTGGTGGGGATGGTTGCTGGTCTGAGGTCGGAGGACCACCAGGAGTCGTCCCACAGTGAGGGGTGTCTTCAAAAGAGGAGAACTTCAGTTTTGTCGGTGTTGAGTTTGAGGCAGTTGGCTCTCATCCAGTCAGTGACATCGGTCATGACGTTCTGGAAGTTTGCTCTGGTGGTGTCTGTGTCTTCGGTGAGGGAGAGTATGAGCTATGTGTCATCGGCATAGGAGATGATGTTGAGACCGTGGCTGCGAGCGATGGGTGCCAGCGGAGTCATGTAGACGTTAAACAGTGTGGGGCTGAGGTAGGAGCCCTGGGGTATGCCGCAGATGATGCTCTTGGGGTGTCAGAGGTGTATGGCGGGAGAACGATTCTCTGAGTGCATCCAGTGAGAAAAGAGGATAGCAGCTTGAAGGCATTGCTATAGGTGCTGATGTGTTTAAGTCTTTGGATGGGGAAGTGGTGGGAGATGGTGTCAAATGCCACTGACAGGTCGAGAAGGATCAGGGCTGCTGACCTGCCGCGGTCAAGGGTGGCTCTGATGTCATTTGTGGTGGCTATAAGGGCAGTTTCTGTGCTGTTGTTTGAACCGAAGCTGGATTGGGAGGAGTCGAGCAGGTGGTTGGATTCCAGGTAGTCTGTGAGTTGGCAATTGATGGCTTTCTCTAGTACCTCGGCTGGAAAGGGGAGAAGTGCTCTGGGGGTAGTTCTTGAGGTCAAATGGGTCAGCTGTGGGTTTCTTTTTTTTCCTGGAGTTTTATATATTGCCAACTTGACCCGAATGTATCAGAGCGCTTTACATGAGCACCAGTTGTGTTACACAAGGACACATTCTTTTTTGTTAGGCACAGGGAGATTGAGTGATTTGCTCAGAATCACAAGATGTTGAGCGTCATTGCCGAGACTCGAACCCGGTTCTCCAGATTTGAGATCGACCGCCCTAGCCGTAAGCCACATCCTCTTCAGGAGTGGTTTGACCTCGGCGTGCTTTCAGGTGTCTGGGAAGGTGGCAGAGCCGAAGAATTCGGATGAAATATCCAGTGGGTTCATAATAAGGTCACCATGGGCAATACGGAGGGCACCTATTACACTTGAGGACTCTCTCTGTCGAAGTTGCAATGCCAGCAGGCGGTCCGCTTCCTCCCCTCTCTCATAATGCTGCTGATGAACTAGGAAAATATACTTTTCTGCTGAAGAGGTATAGAGCACATTCAGGGAGGCTTTAGTATTAAGCAAGGTGCATAGAGTATTAGGAGTCTGGGAGCGGGTAAGTCTCTCATCAGGATGTAGAGTTACAACACCAGCTGCAACCTAGCACAGCTGGTCTGTGCTTTGATTATTGCTGAGTCCTTAATGAGAACACCCCATATTGTAGCCTTCCCAGCCCCCAAAAGTGTCTGTGGTGATGTCACCAAGTCCTTGTTATCTTTTAGAAACTATTTGACATGGGAACATAAACAGCATTTGTCCATCCGGTCTTTGTATTGTGAGTGATACATTCGCCAAGGGCACCTTGGTGGTGGGTGAAAGTACAGGTCATCATGTGCCTTGATCACATCATGGTTTGAAATACTGCATGGTACTATGTGGGCATCTACTAGATGTTGCAGAAAATTGAATGTCACCAGAAAATATTAGGGGTGGGCATAACTGGTGTAATTCTCTAGTGCAATTGCTGCAAAATTACTCATAATTATGTGTAATCACATGAGAAGAGTAATCCAGCATTCAGGGCTATTTTCTTATGCAAAATGTACCCTTGCATCCAAAATAGGCCGGAGAAAGAATTTTGCGATAAGAATATAGAACTAAATGCCACAGGATATGATAGCAGTAGCCAGCAGCAGCTCACTCTCTCATTGTTCATTGTTCTTGTGCTCCTGCAGTAGGATTTGTTTCCCAAATTACTCTTAATTACTCAAGCTGGTGTAATCACATAATTTCTGAATTTTCGCATCACAAGAGTAATGTGCATTTGCTAAAATGTCTCAGATTACTCTGGCATAATTAATTTTGCCCAGGCCTAGAAAATAGCCAATTCTGGTCCTAATGTTATCTGGGCATGAAGGGGAAGTGTAATCATGGTCTCAGGGATGTAACAGCTGCCATAGTTTTTGTATGGTCTGGTCTTGTATCAAATTAAGAAGGGCGGATCTGTCCCTGCCATGACTCATGTCTGGTTTGCCTGATCTGTCCAGGATTGGATCCGTATGCCATTCCAGTCTCCGCCCAATGCAAATTTCACCCTACCTAATGAAGTCAGTAATCTGCTGACACTGAAGAGAGATTTGGCTTTGTCTCCAACTGGTCTATATTTAGATCCCACTGCCAAGCAAGTACTTTGAATGCAGAGTTTAGCAAAAATATACCCAACCTCAGTGTCTGTCCAGGTCCATATCAACTTGAAGGGCAGGAATGTGTGCATCAAGATTGACAATCCCCTCTTTCTAGATGTGTGTGGCCCCTCTGGAGAAGTCGACATAGTGAGAGTGGAGCTAGTGTGGAGCACATTACTAACCCAGTCTCTCCGAAGTGTGTTGCATTCCTCTGGGGTGAGACAGGTTTCCTACAAAAGATCAATATCCGATTTCTAATGGTACAGGAAGGACACAAATTTCTGCCACTCAATAAAATGCATCAGCCCATTAACATTAAGGTATGATATAATCAGCAGACCCTGCAAAGGAGGGGGCTTAAGATTTCCTCAAAAAGGTAGGTGGAACAAGAGGGTTCAATGGCCAAGGACGATGGACACGGTAAGGGAACCCTGAGAAGAGGTAGGGGGAGTGTTTGATAGAGTATCCGATGCTGGAAGATATAAAGACCTGTAGAAAACAGGAGAGGAAGGCTAGTGGGGAGCTACAGGCCTCCGTCCATGGCAGTATGGGTCACTCAGAATGGGCTTGGTTGGAAGGGAGGGGTAAAGAGGTGGTCAGGAAGGGGATTGTGCTCTATCTGTGGTAAACTATGAAACAAAGATGAACAATAAGGAGTTCTGCACAAGAGTGCTCACGCACTACTTTTAAATCCTTTGTCCTAAGGGTACCACCTTAACTGGTGTGGACAAGTACTCATGAGCCTTGTACGGAGTAGGCCAGCCAGAGAGTTAAGTCAAAGTATAAATGTTGGAATAGCTAATTCCAGTGGCCATCATGTGATATGAGATTGAGACACCGGAATGCGACAGACAGGGGGTTTACCAGTACATTCTATCAGTAGTCAGTAGAGAGGGATTGTGACCAGACATGGTGGAGAAATACAGAGAGTGACAGTGGCCAGCAAAGTCCAACACAAATAGCTCTTAATAGGCAATCTAGATTTGTCACGTTGGATAGACATTTTTCAGGGTTCTTGTTTAGGGCCTTGGGCCCATTTGCAGTTCACAGTCTCCCAGCATTGCCATTCCTATTTGTTCACAGGGCCATACTGAGGTGGGCCATGAGGCTCCACGGTATCCGAGATATCACTGGAGGTGGTGGTATTCTGAACTATCTAACTGGCCCAGAAAGGACTCCAGCAAGCTAGCATCTGTGTATTCCATGGTGCAACCTTTCAACATAATTAGCATTGTTATAGGGTCTAGGAGGATGTACTTGATATCTCTCTTGTGTGAGGGCATAATGTCAGTATTTGCTTCTGTTTCATGTTAGTTGTGGCCAAGAAGTCTGCTGTGATAATAATCTGGCTGTTATCATGTTGATAAGGGCCATGATTTTTCACCTTCAGTCAAATCTGCCAAGCCTTCTGGTGCCACAGACCATATGCCAAGATGTGTGGCTGGGTATTCAAAGAGGACATACAGGAGTGGGTAGGATGAGCCCTCCGGAACTCCAATGGTGGCTCAAATGAGATATTCATTAGAAAGCAAAGTACTGCACTTTAAAAGGCAAACACATTGTCTTTCTCCACCTGTTCTGATAGTCCCAGAATCTGAATATTTTCTCTGCAGCTTCTGTCCATCAAGTCAGTCATCTTCTTATGGAGTTGATATATGTCTCACCCACACTTAGGAAGCTATCCAGACGTTGTTTAACATCAGTGAGACAGCCATCTATGGACATAAGTACTATTTATTCAAAATGAGGAGCTGTCTCCATGCAGATATTCCATTTCCGAGCATTTGCAGTCACTGTTGATGGAAACATCCATATGGAGTCTTTGATTTTGGCGAGATTCTTCTACAGGACCGCCAGGGCCGAGTCAGGTACATCTGCCCTAGAAGCCGTGCTGTGAGTCATCTGTTTTGCAGGTACACTATTGGCAACAGCTTCTGAAAATAACATCTGTGTCAAGCTGTCACATGTTTTTTGGTTGTTGCTGGGGTGGTCATCCATTGCATTTAGCAACATTCTATGAAAATTAGGGGCATATTCACAAGGAGCTATCGCCGAATTAACGGCACTTTATCGCAGCCAAAGTCATGATAAATTTACCCCCCCATTCACAAGCCGGTGTTAACAGCCCACAGCACCAGTTTACCCGCGATAGCAGCCGCAAAAGACATCGCCACAGAGGACCCAGGCAAATATCGCTAATGAGATGCAGAGTAGGCGTTCCCATGACAAAAGCCGAGACAACAGCACACCTCAACATTCACAACGACCAGCCACATCCGCGATAAAAACACAAAACAGGCGATAAGGCGCGATAGCACCAGGAAATCTACACCTGCTCTGACCTGGTGTAAAGTCGGACGGCAGCCAGCACCACAAAAGGGAGCACAGCCCAGGGCCACATCCGAAGGGTAACAGATGCCATGGAGCCACCCATCATGCGGCCCGGACACCCAAGAGGGCCACAACACCCACCTCCACCACCCCAGGATCCCAACCCACACCCGGAACACCCCCGGGGACCACCACAGACGCAGCGCAGACAAAGACAGCGGAACCCCAGGAAACATACTAGCCGCACAGACCCAACATCTGACAATGTCACCGTCACCGTCCACTACAGGCTGAAAGGGACAACCAACCTACGCATCCTGACCATCATCGCCCAACAGGCCTATGGCAACAACACAGCGGACAACCAACATCCCACCCCACACAAAGCTGATGTCGTGGCTGCACCTGTTGGCCCCTGGGACCCCCCATCCAACACTCCAGAGTCGGAGGAGTCTCACAGCCAGCCACATCCAAGTCCCCCACACCTGTCCTGGACATCACCATCACCCTGGTACCCCAGTCCCCATACGTACAACACAATGCGCAGGATCCGCTGGAGACCAAGCAAGGACCATACGCCCAAGCAGGTCGCATGCACGTGTTGGGGGCAATACACAGCACACATGTACCACCTGTGCCCCCTGGTGGCACAGCACAGCACACAATCACTGCAACAGGAAGCACACGTCTCACATCAATGTGCAGGCAACAACAGAACACCGTGGAACCCCCAACAATGTCGCCTTCAAATACACAGCCAGTGTGCATGTTACCTTCATCCTCCGACAGTCCATCATCACCCAGCGTTCCCCGGATGGCAACAAGGGATTTGCACAGCCCCTTGGCAATATCCAAATGAACACCCCACACACTTCAACTCCACAACCATGCAAATCACAGCTCTGGCAATGCACACGTCACAGAATCACATACAACAGGCACAACAACATGCCCACCCACCAGACACGACAGAAAACTTACAATGTACACATGGGCAAGCCCTGAACATGAGCCAGCAACAGCATGGCACCTCAGCCACATAATAGCCGAATGTGGGGAGAGGTGGCAACCAGGCATGTGTGAAGGATGCAGTAGAACCATGATTGGGAAAGTACACAATGCCAAGAGTGCCGGAGATATGCTGGACACACCGCAGTATGCAGAACACACACATACCCATGGCGACATACACCGCTTGTGTATGGAGTGTAGTGGACAGTGGACGCCACCATGTCACCACAGCCAGGGGGGGAACTCGCAGAAATGTTGCCTGTTACGCCCCCCTAAGCGTCACCGGAGTGGGATGGACTGGCGTACGCCACGCCAGCGTAGGGGTGTGAATAAAAAGCACGTAGGCCTGGGCGTGGTCCTCTTCTGGAAAGACCCATGTCTCTGCCAGGGCGGCGCCTCCCACCCTGCCACGAGGCCGACGCCGTCCGCGTGTGCGGAGTTGCCTGCGATGCTGTGCGCCTGCCGGACCCCGGCGTGCTGGACCATGAACCACGACCTGCCGACACCGGCGTGGGTCAAGGAGGGCCCACCACGTGCCGGCGCAAGCTCAAAGCCCGAGGCCCGTGACCTTGGCAGCCACCTCAGACCATCACGGCCTCCACGACACAGGCCCGCTTTATTCCTTTTTCATTGACGTACTCTACTGCCGCCTCCGGCTTACTCTTCGGACCAGTAGGTCCCATATGTGAAACTGTGTCCTGAGTCATGAATGGCAGTGACCCCAAATCCGGCCCAGCGGCCACAGCACCAGACCCCCCCCCGATCAGTGAGGCATAGTTCCATATGGGCATCTTGCGATACGTGGTGCCACTAACCCTGTGCAACGCCAGCCGGCTACATGTGGTGCCACTAACCCTGTTGAACGCCAGCCGGCGACACGTGGATGAGGGACCAGGACTACTCTGCTGACCAGTGGGTCACACATCCAGCACCTAGTCGCAAAGCATGAATGGCGGAGTCCACACCAGTGGTCGCATGGAGAGGTGTAAGAGGAAGACGCGGCTCAGTCCGGACGAATGCCGGCTCACATAAAGGTGACCGAAAATGTGGTGCCACTGAACCTGAACTACGCAGGCCGGTGGGGCCATCCAACCTATGCCGGCAACAGTCGGTGAATGGGCCTTGCTGACCGCTGCCTCAGGCCTACACCACGGTCAGGTAGGTCACACATTTGGAACTGAGTCTTGATTACACCATGGCAGTGAACATTATTTAAGGCAGAGAACTATTCACCATACACCCTTCGATGTGGTGGCAACAAGTCTGTGCATGGCATCACAACCACACGTTTCTGTGGGCCTACGCGGACCACTGCCCTCGGCCTACGCTGCGCACGAGTGGGATCACAGAATTGGAACTGAACACCGGTAATTCAAAAGGCTGAACACATTTCTTCGCACGCACGGAGGGGCGTAAGAGGATGACGCGTTGCAGTCCGGAGGGAACAGGATCATCATCACGGAGGTGATTGAACACTACCAACAACTGCCACTGTGTCACTAACTCTGTGCCTAGCGAGCCAACGACCCGTGTCTGTGGGCCACTGCTGACTGCTGCCTCCGGCCTGCACTGCGGTCCAGTAGGTCACAGAGCCTTGATTTGGCATTCTTGGAGTTCACATCTGTGTACAGGCATCATCGCAGACTGCATCCCCTCCCAGCACCTGTGCCACTGAGCATGTTCCCTGACATTCATGGACACTCACTGGTCGTACATTGGTGGCGTTTGAGTCTATGGACTAGGGGGTAGTTTTCATCCTCATGTAGCTGATCCCGAATTGTTGGTGCAAACGAGGGTTACGCTTTCCACTCCTCCATTTGCTGCTTCCAGATAACATCAGACCTTCCGCATCATGCCCTGGAGGACACCTTCCACTGTCCCCCGGAACCCTCCGCAACATACACCTCGGACATTGATGGGGACCCGCTCAGGTCGCATGGCCCATCTGACTGCACCGCAAGTCACCGTCCCGTGGCTGGGTGCCTGTGCCGGCCGCAGTGCATCCGGGGCCACTAACTCTGTGCTGCTCAGGCCTGGGACCCCTTCTTCTGAGACATTGAATGGCCTCTGTAGCGATGGTCTTGGGGTCATCAACGCCATGTGTCTGTGGCCCTGCGCTGTCCGCCTCCTCCGGCCCCAACTGCGGGCCACAAGGGCCCACACATGGCATCAAGTCTTGACCGGCCCGGACGTCGCATCACTGCAGGAGGCACACGCCACCACTGCAAGGACCACCTTCAACCGCCATCTGCCAGTGTCGAAAGGGTGGTCCTGACAGACCTACGGAGTTGCTCAGACCTGTCGTGGATGCCATCATCGGCCTGATACCCTGCTCAGCACTCCAGGTGCCAGTGACTCAGTGCACTGCAAGCCATTGTCCGTTACTGATTGAGTTTTGTGCTGTTGTGAGGTTGCGCAGCAATGTCACCTCATGCAGTGGGGAAGACCTGGGACCATGAGGAGGAGGATGTGTCAAGTGTGCGGACGGGAGAAAGCACAGACAATGGGAGGGCAGGTGGCAACAGCCCCAAGGCAGGAATGCAGACTGGTGGAGGTAGTCAAGCTACACACCCGGATCTAATACTGGGTATTGCGCTGTGGACTGCAGACGCTACTGTCACCTCAGGCAGTTTGGGAGACCTGGGACGTTGATGAGGAATTTGATGCAGGTATACCACACATCACTGCATCTGCATCAGGACTAACCTGAAGGGACACAATCCTAGCAATTCCTTCACATGAGCGCGCTCTTCTCTAGTGCCCCTACCTCAGTGCACTGCAACTCACGGAACGTGCAGACTGAATATTGGGTGACCTCTGTCCTTACTCCGGATCCCTCCATGTTGCTCTGCATTTGACTCTGTTATGCTGGTGTTTTCTGTTTCCATTACACTGGTGTCCACTTTTCAGGTTGTTGCCAGCACCAAGCACTCCGTGCGGGCTGGCTTATACTCACCCCACACACATCCAGCACAGGCGTCACTGTACATGTGGCCCTGCCAATAAAGGGGCTGGGCGCACGTGCCCGTAGCCAGTTCAACATGATATGTGCATGTGTCTCTGTGGAGGTGTGGGTCTCCTTTGTGGGGTGTAGGTGGTCCCTGAAGGGTATTGGACACCCACGTATGTGTTCTAGTTCGCATTCCATGGGTTAGGCAACTCCCTCACCTGTTGGGCCACCTCCTTTTGGTGTTCTGCTACCTGGCATTGGGGTGCCATGTGTGGGTGGGTGAAGTGCTGTGAGGCAGCCGTGATTGCGGGTGCTTCATGCTGTGTGGTCTGTTGCAGGATCTGGGTTCTCCTCTGTGTAGCTTGTCTGCCCTGGTCCTGGTGGTGGGTTGTGTGGGATGTCCATGGGCTGTTGTAGGGCGTCAGTGTCTGGGCTGTGTTGTTCGTCTCGGGCATCACTGATGGGTTGTCTGTTCTGACCTGCTGGAGGTGTTGTTTGTCCCTCTGCATTGTGAAGGGGAGGTGCATGTTGGCATTGTGTTGGTGCCTTGTTCTTGTCGACATGCAGACTGTGTGACAATGTACATTGTGACTGTTTGGGCGGTGGTGGCTATTTGAGTTGGGACAGTGTACATTTGGCCTACATGGCTGATGTGGGGTTGTAGCCGTAGATATGCATCTCACAGTTCCCTGCTCTGTCCAATGTGATTGTTCTGTTTCTGCGCCTGGGTGGACCCAGTTGTGTCCCCTGTTCTGCAGTGTGGGTGTTGAACTTTGTGCCACATTGTCATGGTATGTGCTGTGATTGCTATGTGTGTGTGCTGCAGTGTGCTACGGGGATGGGGGACATGTCCCTGGGTAAATGTGGGTGTGCAGTGTGGTACACCTCATTGTGCAAGTGTGGCATTGTGCCCATCACCCCCCCGTCCCCCCAGTCCCTGTTGGATCCTCACCCTATTGTTGTTGTGTCAGGTCCTGTCGAGCTGTGTCCGTACTCCCTACTCCTTGCACCCTCTCCACACTGATGACTGTGGCCTGGCTTTCCTCCTGCTCCTCCTGTGTCGCTGGACTGCCACCTCCTGTCGCCGTTGCTGCCTTCCTGTTGGCAGCGGGTTTGTACCTGGTTTAGGTTGTCACATCCTGCAGGCGCCTCTTGGCCTCCTGGATTGGCCTCCTGGGCACTCGGACTGCATTCCAGGTGGTCTGCTTGTGGGTCAGTTGCTGCACAGTTGCTGGTAGTGTTCTGTCGCCTCCGTGGCCTTGGTCTTGTTTTCCTGAGGTCTGCACCCCGTCTTCCTCTCCCTTTTCTCCTTGGCCTTCCCCGACCCCGTTGTTCCTTGCTGGTGGTCTGTGGGGGTTGTGGGGTTCGCGTTGACCTCTGCGCTGGGTCAGGGTGCATCCATGTTGCTACGTGCTTTGGCTTGTTTCTGGTGTGTTGTGTCTGTGGTTTTTATGGTGCAATTTCCCGCCAGACGCGTGGGATTTGCAGGCCTAAGGCTGGTTTTCACTACTTTTTGTACCGCGATTGGCCTCATCGCATGATTTCTCGCGTTCGCGTTTCGCATTTTTTTGGCGTGGGGTTGATTTTCACGCTGACATTTGACGCGTTATCTGATGACTATCGCATGGTACCGCCTTGTTGTGAATTCCACGTTGACACGGGGAAATTTTCCCGCGATAGGCTGCGATGTTGGAAGTTGCGTTACGCTACTCTTGCGGTAGTTATCACACGTTCTTGTGAATATACCCCTTAAAGTGGAAGGAAAAGATCATTTGAATATCATTAGGCCCCAAATAGTAAAAGTACTTGAATGGGAACTCACGCCGAAAAAATGCGAAACGCGAACGCGAGAAATCATGCGATGAGGCCAATCGCGGTACAAAAAGTAGTGAAAACCAGCCTTAGGCCTGCAAATCCCACGCGTCTGGCGGGAACTCACAATATGGTATTTCTGAGGACAACAGGAGGGAAACCATTTTGGTGGGTGAGTGTATCTGTGGATTAGATACACTGGAAACACAATACTGCCTGGTGGCATTGTAGCAGTAAAACCATTAGACTTCGTACTATGCTATAGCCTATATGTTTTCGTACCTGAACATTGTTAGTTTTTTCTGCTGTTAATAGTTTTTCTAAATGTGCGGTGTTAGAATTGGGGGTCTCTAGTTGGCACAGGTAGGTACTTGTGACAAATAGGGACCCTCGCCTCTAGTCAGGGTAAAGGGGTACACTCCTAAAATAACCCCTGCTCACCCCCTTGGTAGCTTGGCACGAGCAGACAGGCTTATCTCAGAGGCAGTGTGTAAAGCATTTGTGAACACATACAGTAATCTAGTGACACACTACAGATGGACACCACACAAGGTTTTATATCAAAAATAAGTATTCTTTATATAGTTTTAACACAAGAGCATAAACGACAAAAATCCACAATACTGTACTTAAAATGGTAGTTTTAGCTTAGTTCAGTTCAGTTCTTAAGATGCAACACTTTAAGTCAATGTACCTTACGATGCGGGACGCTTCCACAACAAGCAATGTTGCAGCGATGGAAATGCGACAAAGTTCAGGTGCAAAGAAATAAAGACGTCAAGTTCTTCCTGATGCGGCACGCTTCTCCGAGGTGGCACTGGATAGCAGTGGCACAGTGCCCAAAGCATCTAACACCAGCAAAAATGGATCGGTAACATAGGAGGCATCATAAAAAAATGGAAGGGAGACCCACGCCAAGGATGCCAGGTCTAACATGCGGAAAATGGTTTTTTAAATTTTTCAATACGGAATTATTATCAATCTGTCAGTTTCCCACTACAGGTCATAGAATGAAAGCGTTTCCAGCTGTTTTCATTAAAGAAATGTTGTATTCTTCACGGCAGTGCATTCTTGTATGCTCTGTTTCAGTTTGTAAAATGTTGCTATAGATCTGGACATTTTTGGCAAGTTATTAAATTGTGTATTTGTCACACTAGTTGACCCCATAACCATGATGTCAGCGCATTTTAATTGAAATCAATGGAGTTTTAGCGTCCAATTTACACAGCTTCAGTGAAATCAAGGCCCCCTTACTGCTCCTACACATTACTTCTTTATGATCATTACAATGCATTTTTTTACATGAACAAATTCTACTTTGTGTAGCATGATGATTTACCTATAGGCGTTTTACGGGGAAAAAAATGATAAAAACAAAACCAAATTGAGTGCTTTGTTTTTAATATTTCAAGCTGCTTTGGAATGTCCTCCTTCAGTGGTTTAGTTTATCATTTGCATTCCCTATCCTTCCTCCGTGATTTGTAACATTCCTGTGGATGTCTACTCTGCAATTGCAGTTGATTTAAAGTTAAACCTGCGTACCTTACAGCAAACGCCTAGTTTCATTATTATTTTCTGTATTGTGAATTAAATGCATTTTACTCATACAGAAGTTACTATTCTATCATGGCAGTTTTGAAGAAAGATTTTATTTTCGCATCAGCTCGATAATGTGTATTAAATGAGTCAGACCTGTAGTAAAGCTGTCAACTCATCTGCTTCACTAATGTAAATATGAGTTTCTATCTAAAGGTCGGTAGTCTTTTTGCCATGGCACCAACTGGCATATCTATAATTTATGGAAATTGTGTAATTGGCATGAATAATATGTTTTAAAACAACTGATTTTGTGCATTGTACATAACTAGCCACGCATCAACAATCAATTCGAATAGTTAAATACTGCTTGTCATGATATACAGTTTCCCCCAACTGGCAGATATGTAAATAGTGACATTCTGTTCACAGCCTGTTTAAACCTCACAGTCAAAGATGATTAGCCGTTGTAGAGAGGTCACCGGTCCGGTCCTGTCCTGATCCTGGAGGAGGTCTTTGCTCTTCATCCTTCCTGGGTCCTATTCTTTCCAACTCCTTGGCCAAGGGGTTTGGTTCTCGCACTTAGGTAAATATAATGCAACCTTTAGTTGCGCTGCTGTCTCTATTCTCTCTTTTTCCTTAAACACCGTCATATATTAGCAATAATTATTCTATGCTTCATCTTGGGTATTTCGATTAAGTACCATGTGTTTTCTGTAATTTACTCTGCTAAATCTTTAGATAAACATTTTAAAACTTCCTGACTCAGTGGTTATTTCAGGATTATGTACTATAATGAATGTCACTCATTTTAAATTTCCCAATTAGCAAAGGATTCATTGGTAAGTCATTACTCTTCAATCAGAAGGTAAGTAGCAGGGATTTTGATAAAGAGTAACAACTGATAAAACCCAGCGTAAGTATTAGCGTAGTATGAATGTATGGGCCCAAGTGAGTGTTTTGTGTATAAATGCTGTTTGCTAATATCGCGCTGGATCACTTGTATGCTCTGCTTCAGTTTGTAAAATGTTGCTATAGATCTGACCATTTTTGGCAAGTTATTAAATTGCATATTTGTCACACGAGTTGACCCCATAACCATGATGTCAGCTCATTTTAATTGAAATCAATAGAGTTTTAGCGTCCAATTTACAAAGCTTCAGTGAAATCAAGGCCCCCTTACTGCTCCTACACATTACTTCTTTATGATCATTAGAATGCATTTTTTTTACATGAACAAATTCTACTTTGTGTAGCATGATAATTTACCTATAGGCGTTTTACTAAAAAATAATGATAAAAAACAAAACCAAATTGAGTGCTTCGTTTTTTAATATTTCAACCTGCTGTGAAATGCCCTCCTTCAGTGGTTTAGTCTATCATTTGCATTCCCTATACTTCCTCCGCGATTAATAACATTCCTGTGGATGCCTACACTGTCATTGCAGATGATTTTAAATTTAAACATGCGTACCTTAGAGTAAACGCCTAGTTTCATTATTATTTCCCGTATTGTGAATTAAATGCGTTTTACTCATGCAGAAGTTACTATTCTATCATGGCAGTGTTGAAGAAAGATTTTATTTTCGCATCAGCTCGATAATGTGTATTAAATGAGTCAGACCTGTAGTAAAGCTGTCAACTCATCTGCTTCACTAATGTAAATATGTGTTTCTATCTAAAGGTCGGTAGTCTTTTGCCACAGCACCAACTGGCATATCTATAATTTATGGAAATTGTGTAATTGGCATGAATAATATGTTTTAAAACAACTGATGTTCGTGCATTGTTCATAACTAGCCCCGCATCAACAATCAATTCGAATAGTTAAATACTGCTTGTCATGATATACAGTTTCCCCAACTGGCAGATATGTAAATAGTGACATTCTGTTCACAGCCTGTTTAAACCTCACAGTCAAAGATGATTAGTAAAACGGATGGTTGTATAGGAATGTATAATTGGATAAGAAGCTTGATAACGTCGCCAGGGCAAATCTGAAAAAGTAAGTACTTTATGCTTTACATAACACTTGGATACACAATGTTTTCTTACTGTATTTATCGGAAATGTAACGATACACACTTAACTATTGAATAGACACATACATGTTAACCTTTGACACATTAACTAGTTTATTTGTTAACTTATTAGCGTATTCTTTGGCAGTTTAGATTCATTATCATTATTTTTTTCACTATTCTGAATTTCTTTGAAATGTTTGCACTTCTACTCCACAGTCTTCGCCTCTGTTTTTTTTTATTTCCAGGAAGATTCTCTTAAGTTGCGAAATTATGCTTAAGGATCAAAGATCCTTCATAAAAAATGACATCCTGTAAGCAGAAATACTTCTAATTAAAGATCTAATACAGTTCCAGCATATTAGTCCAACCCTGTGGAGGCTACAAAGGCTCTCCCTTCAATACTGGATTATCTTAAGGATAAGCAGCATTACATGCAAGGGCATCAGAACCAGCACCCTTCTTTACCTGGCAGAGAAATTAGCTACTCCAGGTGGACAGCACCACACCAGAAGCGAGGAGATCACCACACTGGAAACAAAAAAAAAATACAAAAAAAGGGTAAACAAGAAGACAAGCCTTTACTTTCCATGGTCCTATGATGTAGAGCCACATCCTCATCACGATCAGAAATACACTAGCCCTACTGCAAATCAAAAAGGAAGTAAAGAACCATAACGGAGTAGGCACCTAGCTTGCCACTTGCCTGTGGCCTCCAGTTCCTTCTTGTTCCAGAATGATCCAGTGACACCGCAGCAGCCCGGCTTTTTCTGTTGGGGTTTTCCCACTCACCATTCCTCCTGCCAACAGAAGCCCCGCCCACCCCAGTACCTACTTGATGTAGGCCACAGCGTGACTGTGCTGCGGACATGTGTAGCGCAACCTCCAAAGTCAAGCCTGTTTGTTCCCATCCACTCCTGACCTGCGCTCAGTGCCACAACCCTTGGTCCTCCTGCCCCCAAAGATACATCATCGCTGAGCTCTACACCCTCAACCCCGGACGCCGCAAAAAAACACTGCCAGCGAGCTGACCCATGCGAGCTGACCCATGCTCCATTGTAGGACCTTTCACCTGCACCCACGGCCACTTCACCTGCCACTGCTCACACACCAGCCCACCGACCAGCCCCATCTCGAACACACCACAGACACCACCTGAACAAAAACATCAACTCGCATGTGCCGTTCTCAACAGACACTCACTATGAAAGCATTCCACTGAATTATGGGACCTCATTGCCACCCTTGCACCCGACATTGTCTTCCTCACTGAGACCTGGCTCAACCCTACATCTGTCCCAGACATTGCCACAGTGATCCCCAATAGATATAAAATCACTCACAAGAACCACATAAACAAGCCGGGAGGAGGAACAGCGATCATCTAAAAAGAGACCACACAGTGTACCACCACCACTCACAACACCACCACCTCTATGGAACACCTCAAATTCAAATGCCACATGAACAAGACAACCATCAGAGGCACCCTTGGCCCTTTCTCAAACTTCTGCAAAACCATTGCAGACTTCTTTGTGCCCCTAACCATAGACTCTAAGAACTACATCTTCCTCAGTGACCTACCTTTCCACATTGATGACCGCACACCGCTTCAACAGAATGAGCATCCTTGGATTAACCCTGATCATCCATGACCCTACACACACTGTAGGATACATGCTGGACCACATTTTCACTTCCTGCAACCGCGTCAGTTACAGCCATGTCACAGAACTCACATGAACCGATCATTCCATCATCCACTTCAGCATCTGCTGCCCCTGCACCGCCACTGCCAAGATGACCAATGCCCCCCACCGGAGGTGGAACAAAATCTGAGAGCCCAGCTAGGTGAACGCCCTCAACACCTCCAACAGCACCAGCCACGGGTTCAGAAGCTCTGATTTCCTTCTCGGGGTCGGGGACTACAACTGCCACAATGCACCTGGTCAATCCAAGTAAAATCCAGATGAAGCTTGTCATCTGGAGTTGTCCTCATTGTTGATGTTGCAGGTAGCCTTTCCAGCACTTTTATACCTGTTGCTGATCAGGGACCCCACTCCTTATCTTTAAGACAGGCAAAGACCTTTTGTTATGAACCCTTATGAGTGAAGGAGGTGCAGTCCTTATGAGTGCAGTCCTCTCTTGTGCACTCCAAGGGTCCAACAGGGCAGTACTTCTTCTCCAGATACTTCCTTTTGGTCTTTGAAGGTACAGAACTCAAATCCACGGTTCCAGACTCTGGGAAGTTGCAACTGCAAGACCCACAACGCTTCTGGTCAAATCCTCAAAAGTATACTGAACGCTGTCTAGCTGGATTCTTCTTGGTGGAGATGATGCAGGTAGAGCTCTTTTATCCTGTTGTTTTCAGGGAGTCCACTCCTTCAACTTTCACTGCAAGGTAAAGACTTTTTTGGGCTGAACACCAAAGTGTGCAGCAGGTTTCGACTTTATGGTTGCAGTCTTCCTTTGTGCAGTCCAAGGGTCCATCAGGGCAGTCCTTCTTCTTCTTGTAGTTTCAAGGCACTAATTTGAGTTGCTGGGCAGCTCTCCCATATTTATAGAGAAGTATGACACCTTCCTCCAAACTGTGGTATATTCTTGTCCTAGAAAAGCACTGTTTGACAAAATCCAAAATTGAAAAACTCTCTCCTGGAGGTTAATATCTGGCTAAGTCAACCCACTGACATGGCTAGCATTCCCTAACACTCCCCTTCCAGCCCCTCTGCTAGTTCAAGTACTAAGGCTCTTGTCTGGCTGGGGGTGCAGGATGTGGGGGTGAGCCTGTGTCCTATTCTAACTGTCATTTCCTCTTTGAAGATCAGTTTGGCTACTCCACCCCCATTCTGCCTTTTGCTCTGCAGCTAAAGATCTACTCCCACCATATGTCCTTTGTCTCTATGCAAGCCACTTCACACTTCATCAGAGCAGTTTGGATCAGAAAGGCTGACCAATCAGGAGAGGTTGCTGGAAGGCTGGATTTTGGCACATCAGAAAAGCATCTTTTATAACTTATTTTCTGTAAATCCAACCTTGGCAAGTTGTTGGCTCTACTCCAACTATCCTTTTAATACTTTGAACTATGTTTTTAGCTCACTCCTGTCAATATTTATACTTTATTAATGTGTTCCCATGTTAGCCTATAGAGTCAATGTGCTACAATGAGGATGGTTTTCCCTCACCAGGGCATATAAAACATCATTTAAAATGTCTCTGCTTATGGGGGGGCGTGGCCTGCAGCCAATGGGAACGGACGCGAGCTGAGGAGCTCCGACCGTCGCTTCCCCGTAATCATCTATCCTGTCCCCGGACATGACGGGGAGAGCTGAATTGTAGACCGAGAGACGCCTGGTAATGCCCGCGAGCAGAAACGGCCTCTGAATTGCCTGCAACGATGCCATTTGAAGTGTAATTGGAGCTCGCAGGTCTGGCGAAGATGGCAGGAAGGTGGCGACCATCCCATGAACGCCGCTGAGAACCTGCTGCGCATCGCCGACGGGAAGGCAGCCCCCAGCGGCGGAATCCATCCCACCCAGAAGGGAGCTTTGGGGCGCAGCAGAGGAGGTGAGGGCGCCTGGGAACTGACGATTATCCGGCTGCTGTGAGGTACGCTCGTCCTAGCGGGTGCGGCAGCAAAATGGCACCCGCTCCACGGAGGGCCTAGAGTGGTTGCCGCTGTGGATGGGCGTAACTCGGCGGCGGAGTATACCCGGTCCCTCGAGGGGCCTAGAGCACTGTAAGTAGCGGTGCGAGGCTGGGGTGCGCAGTGGTGACTGAGCAGTGCCTGGGCTGCATGAGAAAACACACCTGCACCTTGCGGTTGCAGTCGAGTGGCGCCTGGAAGAAACGGCAGGAATGAGACCGCGCAGGAGAGGGCTCGGAGCTGCTGGATCAGACCACCAGCTGAGAGACGGTATCTGCCGGTGATGACCGCTTGGACCCCTGCGAGGATACTGGGCACTGAAAAGCTGCAGAGTTGCCCTGTGGGCGCGTAGCGCTGGCAGGGCCCGAAGTTACTCCCCACTGGTTGTACTGAAGCTCCCCTGGTGAAGTGGCCTGACAGCACGAAGATACCCATGTGGTAGAGAGGCCTACAGAGTCGCGGAGGGTGAAGCGGGGTATCTCGGCGGAGAGGCGCTCCACACCTCGCGCGGGACCCTGAGATACCGTACGTGTAGGTGTGTGTCTGGCCAGACTGGCAACGACTGCAGGGGGACTGCATTCCCCCAGAGGGATCCCTTGAACTCTAACGCTGCAAGCGGCCTAGGCCCTGACGGGCAGACGGGGCAGTTGCCCACAAAGCAGAAGGCCCAACACAAGTCCACTGAGATTGATTGGCAGCGGACGGCGCCAGTAGCGACGCACCATGCTCCGGGGGAGACGTTGGGCGCTGCTGGGCGCGAGGCGCTCAATTCACAGGCGACCTACCCCCCAGTCCTGCAGCAGGAAACCATCTGCGCCCTGGGGGGATATGCATGGAAGCTGCAGATCCCATACACTGGTGCAGGTCGCCTGGTTGGTGACTCGAAGTACTGGTGATTCCTCACCTAGCTACGCGGAGCCAGTGGAGTCCTATGGAAGTGGGGGCGGCAGTTTCACACCTATAAAGAACAGACCCAGAGCCAAGAGCGGGCACGGAGCACACTACTCCCGGAAGGATATTAGTGGGCCTCCATTGCAACATACGCAGCACTACTGAAGTGAGCAGGTGTCCATCCGGGGGGTTTGGTAGCTGGGAGCTCCTTATTAGATCACTGGACCCTAGCGGCAGACTAAAAGGGCCCGGCTAAGCCTGCACGAACCGGCCCCCAGCATTGTAGTGTGCACCTGCAGCTGGCAGAGAGAAGCCAATTGAAACCCCAAAACGATGGGACGAACACAGAAGAAGAGAGGGTTCAACGTCCTCAGCGTGGATGCCCCGGGTGCCCAGACGGACGACGAGGAAGACGTCCTGGAACCGGGGAAAGACTCGACTCCCAGGAAACCCACATTGACCGACATCATGCAGGCGATTACGGCGTCTAGAGAGGTGCTGGAGGGGAAAATTGATGCAATCGGTACGGACTTAAACCTGCTAAAAGATGAACATCGCAAACTCAAGGAAAGGGTGTCAACTAATGAAAAGGAATTGGGAGGCCTTCCGGAGAAAGTACACGGGATGCAACGGTCACTCACGGACCTAGAAGCTAAAATAAAAGTGCTGGAAATGCGGGCTGAAGACAGCGAGGGCAGGTCTTGCAGGAATAATATCTGCGTCATCAGTGTACCGGAAAAAACGGAAGGGGCAAATATGGTGCGCTTCTTGGAGGACTGGATCCGAGCGGAGGTGGCTCCGGAAGGGTTGTCACCCTTCTATGCTCTGGAACGGGCGCACAGGGTTCCAGCAAAACCACCAAAACCAGGGGCCCCACCACGACCAATAGTGGCACGTCTGTTGCATTTCAGGGACAGAGATCACGTCTTGCAAAGAGCTCGCCAAAAACAAGGTCTGCAAATTGACAACAGTGCCATAATGATTTTTCTGGACTTCACAAGGGAGGTCCAACGGAACAGAGCGTCCTTCCTGGCTGTCAAAACAAAGCTACGCCAACTGCACTTGCCTTACGCAATGTTGTTCCCCGCGCGACTTCGAGTGGCAGACCCCGCGGGAACTCGCTTCTTCCTCACACCACAAGAGGCTTGGGAGTGGCTTGAAATGTGTGGACCAATGACTCATCGTGCTTCTGCTTCGAACTTTCCGCAACGGAGCCCTCGCAGCAATAAAACTGGATCTAACGCCCCGTCGCCAAGAGAACTTAGTCTGGAACGCTGCAAATCATTGCAGGCCGTGGCGACACACAGTCAAAAAAGTCCCAGTCCACCTTCGAGCAGGAGCGGGCTGCACACTGGAAGTTCAGAAACGTCACCAGATCACAGCGACAATGACAGCTCGGGAACGGACTTGCCTAGGGTTACACCCCAGACTGCAGACGATCTCATGTGATGAACATATTGCAGCAGTAGTCGCCGAAGATTTCAGAGGCAAGACGTATACCTGTACCTAGAAGAGCTCTCAAAGACCCGGCTGTTTGTCATACTGTATTATGGGCCGCAACTAACTGGTCCGGGGGTTACTGTCTGGTTCATTTACTGGGGAGGCGGCGAAGCGGGGAATTTGGGTCCGCGACTGTAGGTTGTTCACCCCTGCAACTGCCATTGGATGTTTGTATACTTCAGCAGTGTTTGGATGGGAACTAGTTCTCCGGTACCTGTCCTGGGGAGGGGGAGTTGGGGGTTTTCTTTAGGTTGGGGAATGTTAAGGGGGGCCAGGCGTGTCACGGGAGGTGTGTTTTTTAATGAGTGCAGGAAATTCCTAAGACAATGGGATCCCCACTAGGTTTAAAATACATTTCGTGGAACGTGAGGGGGATGCACTCAATGTTACAACGTCATAAAATACACTCATATTTGGTTTGCAGAGGTATTCAGATCGCATTGCTTCAAGAAACCTACATAATAGCGAAAGAAGGCTCGGCATTGCAGCATCGCTGGAGGGGTCATGCGTACTACACCACTTACTCCGCGTTTGCATGAGGGGTCCTAATATGGGTAAGGGCGGGTGTACCCTTTCAGTGTACGAAACAGATTATCGACCCAGAAGGGAGGTATGTGGTAGTTTAAGGGAGACTGGATGGCAGGGACCTAGTACTGGGTAGTATATACGCGCCTAATTCGGACCAACCAGCCTTTTTTTCGCACCTTTCTAGGAAACTGGCGACTGTCCTCACGGGTTCGGTATTACTGGGGGGTGACTTTAACTGTACATCGGATATCCACCTTGATCGTTCCCATCCCCCACTCCCTGACGCACCTACACATAAACTGGCAGAGATGCGCTGTAGCTGGCAGCAGAAATGGGGCTTGATAGACTCCTGGAGGGCACAACACCCTGCGACCCAGGATTAGTCCTTTTTCTCAGCCCCACATGAACTGCATGTCAGACTGGATGCCATATTGTGCTCCCCTGATGTACATGAAGGGGTTTGCAGCAGTGAATACCTCACTAGGACGCTATCTGACCACAATCCTGAGCTAGTAAGTTTACAATGGTCCCGCGCGCGACCCAAGATCCCCACTTGGTGCTTGCGACCCGAGGCTTTAGAAGATCAAGTATTTCATGAAGCGATAGGTACAGCTATTGCTAACTACTTCCAGGATAATGCTAACACTGCAGCATCCTACTTAGTGAATGGGAAGCATGCAAAGCAGTCATTAGAGGGTGCTGTATATCAGAGATGATGGGCGTACGGAAGGTGCTCCTTCAGGACATAGCAAGGGATGACCAACGACTGCGGGACCTGGAAAAAGATAGGACTGAGAACCCGGACAAGCAGAAGGAGCTTTTGGAGGCTAGAGAGGTAGTGGCAGTGCAAGTTGAGCGCCTTCGGAGCTTTGACTACAGACAATACATCACCCAAGCTCACTCGGAAAGGGACAAGTTGGGAGCTCTTCTGGCTTGGTTGGCTAACCCTGCCAGGAGAGGTACAGTGATCTTGGAACTTAGGGACCAGAATGTGGCAGCGAGGTATGATCAGCAGGGCATCAATGACTTGTTCTAAGCCTATTACACAGACCTATACCAGAGTAAGCTGACTCCAACGGAGGAGGATCTGCATGAGTTCACGCGTGACGTGGAACTACCAGCCCTCGGTGAGGACAGCGCAGATACACTAGGGTGGGAAATCGAGCTTGGCGAAGTAAGGGGGGTTTTTAAGAGCATGGCTTGAAATAAAACTCCAGGCACAGATGGCTTGCCAATTGAATTCTACCTAGCATACATTGATTTATTGACTCCCAGGCTGGTACAGTTATATAATGACGCAAAACGAGTTGGCCACCTACCTGTGTCTACTAAAGAGGCGATCATCATACCGTTACTCAAGCCGGGGAAGCCGCCATGGGATAAAACAGCATATTGCCCGTTATCTATGCTTAACTTAGACTACAAAATACTAAGTAGGATTTTGGCTACTCACTTGCTCCCCCATATGACTGCCCTGATACATAAAGATCAGTCCGGGTTTATCCCTACCAGAAACACAGCGCTTAACATTCGGTGCCTTCTACGGGTCCTAGAGGCTGACTGTTATAGTGTAGCCGTGGCGACGATCTTCGCCGTTGATATAGAAAAAGCGTTTGACAGGCTGGAATGGCCTTATTTGTTCCATGTGATGCGGAAATTGGGGCTGGGTGATGATTTCATGGGATGGATGGCTCTCCTGTATTCCGACTCCACTGCCAGAGTTAAAACTGGTGGGTTAATTTCAGACGCATGCAGCGTGGGAAGGGGAACGCATCAGGGGTGCCCCATTTCCCCCCTGCTGTTTGCCCTGGCGATAGAGCCGCTGGCAGCGTGGGCCAGATCAGGGCGGGTTTATCAGGGACTCAATGTGCATGGGCAGATTCATCACATCGCACTGTACGCCGATGACCTTTTGCTCTTTCTAGCTGATCCTGGAGAGGCGCTGGTGGGAGCGAAAAACCTACTACAAACCCTAAGCAGAGTCGCAGGGTTGAAAGTGAACTGGGCAAAGTCTTGCCTGTTTCCTGCAAGTGGGGGGCAGAATAGGCCCACAAGAAACAGAGGGGGTAACTTGGGAAGACTGGTGCCTGCCATACCCGGGTACGCAAATATACCACACTCAGGAAGACATCCTAGAGGGTAATATAGAGAAGGCCATCAGGGGAGCAAAAAGTAACTTCGATTTCTGGGGCTCCTTGCCGCTATCTGTGGCTGGCCGTGTGGCCCTGCATAAAATGGTCACTCTCCCGAGGTTATTATATTACTTCGGGACCTTACCGGTTTGGATCCCGACAAAGTACTTTGTCCAGCTCCGATCGATAAGAACGGGGTTCCTATGGGGTACTGGCAGACATAGAGTGGCGCTTGCTGTCCTTATGCGGCCAAGAGCGGAGGGTGGGCTAGCGGTACCTGACTATGAGACCTATTATCTGGTGGCGCAGTTTCAATGGCTCACGCAATGGGTAGCGACCAGTGTCAGGGGAGAAGAAGAGCAGAGAGAAGAATTTGGGTCCTTAAAACTGTTATCCGACATCATCTTGCGGCTTCCTGTCAGAACCACAACCCTCACCAGGGAACAGATACCTGCGGAGGGCTAAACTTAGTCGCCCTTACGCAACGGAAATCCCGTTACTTATGTGTACGGCCTTGCCGCACGGAGGTAACTGGCAGAGGCTGGAGTGTTGGGCGGAACAAGGGTTGGCTAGCATAGGAGACCTATACGAGGAGGGGGCCATGATCTCGTTTAATGACATACAAGCCAGCTATGACTTGCCTGCAGGGGATTTTCTGCTGTATACATCCCTCACTGCGGCTATTCGGAAACACTGGGGAGGGGGACTCACCGAGCCAAAAACGTCACTGGGTTGCCAGTACGTGGTTATGGCAGCAGGTACATTCAAAGCAGTGACGTGCTTGTACAGGCGCATGACGCAGGAAACGCTACTCCCCCTGACTAAACTGAGACTCAAGTGGGAAGCTGATCTTGAGGACGCTATCCCAGAGAAGACCTGGGGGGAATTAGTAGAGAGAGCCTGGAAGAGCACCCGGAATGCCAGATTCAAGTTAGTGCATTTTTATATCCTACACAGGGCATACCTCACCCCGGAAAAGCTCAATAAGTATTTCCCAACTCAAACAGCGGCTTGCCCGCGCTGCAATACAGAAGGCGCAGATTTTAAACATATGTTTTGGGACTGCCCGTTCCTGGACAGCTACTGGGGGGAGGTAACGACATTACTGACTGATCTCACTGACAGAGAAGTAGAGCCGACCCAGAAATACTGCATTTTACACTGGTTCCCTCACACGTCCAAGAATAAAATCACAAGTAAGTTCTTAGATATGGGTCTACTACTGGCCAAAAGAGATATCACCATGCATTGAAAAGCGAAGCAGGGCCAAAGCATAGCAAGGTGGAAAGCAGAACTCCTTAAGTGGGCCGAATGCGAAGGTGTGATCAGGCTGCAGATAGCAAAAAGAACAGGGAGTGAGAGGGCGCTAGAAGCGGCGAGAGCTTGGGAAGCGTTAGTTGTAGCGCTTAAATCCCCCGAGGGCATTGAGGAAGAAGGCTCCAGAGGTGATCCCCCGGCAGACATAGGCTAGGCTGCAGGCAGTTGAAGGAATCTTGAAGCCTGGAGACTCGCTACCGGAGACGGCATTATGCTGCCTGGATGGGATGTGATCCCCTATGGTGATACCCCAGTCAAAGTCGACACCCCGCCTGGGGTACTGGTCTACTGTACATTAGCGACCTGGATGTAGGTGACACGCCTGGGAGGAGGGAAGGGAGGGGGTAGTTGTGGGAAGGGAGTTTACAGCGGGGACTGAAAACAAGTCTATGTGTCGAACTGCGAGAGAATGCCGAGATAACCGAACATACTGATCTGACCGATAATCTGTATGATACTTGCTGCCTTACTTGTGTCCCAAGTTGGCTGATTGTAAGTTTGTTGAATGACAGGGTTGAGACATAATGACCCCATGCACCTTTTGTCAAACTCAATAAAATCTGTTTACAGAAAAAAAAGAAAAATGTCTCTGCTTATTTTTACATGGCACCTTCCCCAGGGGGCACTTAAGGTGGACTTTAGGGATGACCGTGGAGCTGGGAAACCGGGTTTGAGTCTCAGCAGGGACGCTTAACATACTGTCATTCTGGGAAAATTACTTGATCTCCCTGTGCCTAACAAAATGAATGTGTCCATCTGTAACGCAACTGGTGCTCGTGTAAAGTGCTCTGATACCTTTGTGTCGAGTTTACGCTATATATAACAAAAAAAAAGTCATCCCTAAAGTCTACCTTAGGTGCCCCCAGGGGAGGGTGCCATGTAAAAATAAGCAGAGACATTTTAAATGATGTTTTATATGCCCTGGTGAGGGAAAACCATCCCCATTGTAGCACATTTGCTCTATAGGCTAACATGGGAACACATTAATAAAGTATAAATATTGACAGGAGTGAGCTAAAAACATAGTTCAAAGTATTAAAAGGATAGTTGGAGTAGAGCCAACAACTTGCCAAGGTTGGATTTACAGAAAATAAGTTATAAAAGATGCTTTTCTGATGTGCCAAAATCCAGCCTTCCAGCAACCTCTCCTGATTGGTCAGCCTTTCTAAGCCAAACTGCTCTGATGAAGTGTGAAGAGGCCTGCATATGGTGGGAGCAGATCTTTAGCTGCGGAGCAAAAGGCAGGATGGGGATGGAGTAGCCAAACTGATCTTCAAAGAGGAAATGACAGTTAGAACAGGACACAGGCTCACCCCCACATCCTGCACCCCCAGCCAGACAAGAGCCTCAGTACTTGAACTATCAGAGGGGCTGGAAGGGGAGTGTTAGGGAATGCTAGCCATGTCAGTGGGTTGACTTAGCCAGATATTAACCTCCAGGAGAGAGTTTTTCAATTTTGGATTTTGTCAAACAGTGCTTTTCTAGGACAAGAATATACCACAGTTTGGAGGAAGGTGTCATACTTCTCTATAAATATGGGAGAGCTGCCCAGCAACTCAGATTAGTGCCTTGAAACTACAAGAAGAAGAAGGACTGCCCTGATGGACCCTTGGACTGCACAAAGGAAGACTGCAACCATAAAGACTAAACCTGCTGTACACTTTGGTCTTTAGCCCAAAAAAGTCTTTACCTTGCAGTGAAAGTTGAAGGAGTGGACTCCCTGAAAGCAACAGGTTAAAAGAACTCTACCTGCATCATCTCCACCAAGAAGAATCCAACTAGACAGCATTCAGTATACTTTTGAGTATTTGGCCAGAAGCATTGTGGGTCTTGTAGTTACAACTTCCCAGAGTCTGGAACTGTGGATTTGGTTCTGGACCCTCAAAGACCAAAAGGAAATGTCTGGAGAAGAAGTACTGCCCTGCTGGACCCTTGGACTGCACAAGAGAGGACTGCACTCATAAGGAATGCACCTGCTTCACTCACAAGGCTTCACAAAAAAAGGACTTTGCCTGTCTTAAAGATAAGGAGTGGGGTCCCTGATCAGCAACAGGTAGAAAAGTGCTGGAAGGACTACCTGCAACATCAACAATGAGGACAACTCCAGATGACAAGCTTCATCTGAATTTTACTTAGATTGACCAGGTGCATTGTGGCAGTTGTAGCGCCAGACCCCGAGAGGGAAATCAGAGCTTCTGAACCCGTGGCTGGTACTGTTGGAGGTGTTGAGGGTGTTCACTTAACTGGGCTCTCAGATTTTGTTCCACCTCCGGTGGGGGGCATTGGTCATCTTGGGGGTGGCGGTGCTGGGGCTGGAGATGCTGAAGTGGATGATGGAATGATCTTTTCATGTGAGTTCTGTGACATGGCTGTAACTGACGTGGTTGCAGGTGGTGAAAATGTGGTCCAGCATGTATCCTACAGTGTGTGTAGGGTCATGGATGATCAGGGTTAATCCGAGGCTGCTCATTCTGTTGAAGAGGTGTGCGGTGTGGGGTCATCAATGTGGAAATTTAGGTCACAGAGGAAGATGTAGTTCTTGGAGACTATGGTTAGGGGCACAAAGAAGTCTGCAGTGGTTTTGCAGAAGTTGTAGAATGGGCCAAGGGTGCCTCTGATGGTTGTCTTGTTCATGTGGAATTTGAATTTGAGATGTTCCATAGAGGTGGTGGTGTTGTCGGTGGTGGTGGTACACTGTGTGTTCTCTTTTTAGATTATCGCTGTTCCTCTTCCCGGCTTGTTGGTGCAGTTCTGGTGAGTGATTTTATATCTATTGGGGATCGCTGTGGCAATGTCTGGGACAAATGTAGGGTTGAGCCAGGTCTCAGTGAGGAAGACAATGTCGGGTGCGAGGGTGGCAATGAGGTCCCATAATTCAGTGGAATGCTTTCATAGTGAGTGTCTGTTGAGAAGAGCACATGCAGGTTGATGTTTTTGTTCAGGTGGTGTCTGTGGTGTGTTTGGGATGGGGCTGGTCGGTGGGCTGGTGTGTGTGCAGTGGCAGGTGAAGTGGCCGTGGGTGCAGGTGAAAGGTCCCACTGTGGAGCATGGGTCGGCTCGCTGGCAGTGTTTTTTGCGACATCCGCGGTTGAGGGTGTAGAGCTCAGTGATGATGTATCTTTGGGGGCAGAAGGACCAAGGGTTGGGACACTGAGCGCAGGTCAGGCGTGGACGGGAACAAACGGGCTTGTCTTTGGCGTTCGCGCTACACACGTCCGCTGCACAGTCACGCTGTGGCCTGCATCAAGTAGGTACTGGGGTGGGCGGGGTTTCTGTTGGCAGGAGGAATGGTGAGTGGGAAAACCCAGTCAGGAAAACCCAAGCGGAAAAACCCAGGCAGCTGCGGTGTCACTGGATTATTCAGGAACAAGAAGGAACTGGAGGCCACAGGCAAGTGGCAAGCTAGGTGCCTACTCCTTTAGGTTCTTTACTTCCTTTTTGATTTGCAGAAGGGCTAGTGTATTTCTGACGGTGAAGAGGATGTGGCTCTACATCATAGGACCATGGAAAGTGAAGGCTTGTCTTCTTGTTTTCTCTTTTTTTGTAGTTTTGTTTTTATTTCCAGTCTGGTGATCTCCTTGCTTCTGGTTTGGTGCTGTCCACCTGGAGTAGCTAATTTCTCTGCCAGGTATAGAAGGGTGCTGGTTCGGATGCTCTTGTATGTAATGCTGCTTATCCTTAAGATAATCCAGTATTGAAGGGAGAGCCTTTGTAGCCTCCATTATGCTGGAACTGCATTAGACCTTTAATAAGAAGTATTTCTGCATATATGATGTCATTTTCTATGAAGGATCTTTGATCCCTAAAAATAATTTCGCAACTTAAGGGAATCTTCCTGGAACTAAAAAAAAAACAGAGGCGAAGTCTGTGGAGTAGAAGTGCAAACATTTGAAAGAAATTCAGAATAGTGAAAAAAAATAATGATAATGAATCTAAACTGCCAAAGAATACGCTAATAAGTTAACAAATAAACTAGTTAATGTGTCAAAGGTTAACATGTATGTGTCTATTCAATAGTTAAGTGTGTATCGTTACATTTCCGATAAATACAGTAAGAAAACATTGTGTATCCAAGTGTTATGTAAAGCATAAAGTACTTACTTTTTCAGATTTGCCCTGGCGACGTTATCAAGCTTCTTATCCAATTATACATTCCTATACAACCATCCGTTTTACTAATCATCTTTGACTGTGAGGTTTAAACAGGCTGTGAACAGAATGTCACTATTTACATATCTGCCAGTTGGGGGAAACTGTATATCATGACAAGCAGTATTTAACTATTCGAATTGATTGTTGATGCGGGGCTAGTTATGAACAATGCACGAACATCAGTTGTTTTAAAACATATTATTCATGCCAATTACACAATTTCCATAAATTATAGATATGCCAGTTGGTGCTGTGGCAAAAAGACTACCGACCTTTAGATAGAAACACATATTTACA
This sequence comes from Calotriton arnoldi, assembly GCA_963921515.1. Lineage (NCBI taxonomy): Eukaryota > Metazoa > Chordata > Amphibia > Caudata > Salamandridae > Calotriton > Calotriton arnoldi. Next base: position 87,951 of record CAWUFW010007094.1, on the reverse strand, counting down.
TTAGTGAAGCAGATGAGTTGACAGCTTTACTACAGGTCTGACTCATTTAATACACATTATCAAGCTGATGCGAAAATAAAATCTTTCTTCAAAACTGCCATGATAGAATAGTAACTTCTGCATGAGTAAAACGCATTTAATTCACAATACGGGAAATAATAATGAAACTAGGCGTTTACTCTAAGGTACGCATGTTTAAATTTAAAATCATCTGCAATGACAGTGTAGGCATCCACAGGAATGTTATTAATCGCGGAGGAAGTATAGGGAATGCAAATGATAGACTAAACCACTGAAGGAGGGCATTCCACAGCAGGTTGAAATATTAAACAAGCATTGGCATAGCCAATAGGTCTCGCTTTTGGGACCTTATAAGTGTTTAGCCATGCAACAGTTACATAACTAAATAGTTATAAGGTCCCAAAGCGAGACCTATTGGCTATGCCAATGCTTGTTTGCTATGCAACGTATGACTCTTGTATAGCGCAAACTGTGGTATAGGGTTGCTTTTAGATGGCTGGGTTCGTTCAGGTTGTTGGAAAGTGTACAGGGGCGCCGTTGTGCGGTCTGGAGTGGAGGGTGAAGGCAGACAGAGTTTCTCACAGACCATGCCGGTGGGTTATAATTATGTTAAGACTACTTGATCATCCGTTCCTTGGCCTCTCTGCAGAGCGCACAAAGCAATTGTTTGTCACACATTTCCTAACTGTAAGATGCATTTTGCCTCAAAGTGTGTGAAGGACACATATGCAGCTGTTGGAATACGGACAGCTCTGAAGTAAAAGAAAATGGTATGCTTACAGGTGAGAAGAGTGTGGGTCTGTGTGTGTGAGTTAGGGCATGGAGAAGGGGCAACACAATGAAGTACGTGCAGAAGGCACAGTGAATAGACAGTGATAAAAAGGAAGAAGCTGTCAAGCAACATGCAGATGGAGAATTTCAGAAAGATTAAGTGCTAAGTGGTGAGAGACTGCAGAGCACGGTGGACTGAAGGGGAAAACGAGAGTGAGGCAATCCAAAACAGCTACCGGACAACAAACACAACTAATGTATAATTCACACCCTTAAAATTCAAACATTTTCATAACAAATTCATTGTTATTACGAGTTCATCTAATATTGCTGACAAGCACTATGAACCCCAACAGGTATGCCCTGTTTAGGTGTATGTCCACTGCTATGTTATATGTCTGGATAAAATAACAGAAAACAGAGGCAGACATATACTGATGGTTGTTTTGAATTACTCACGAGAAAGTGGCATTCGGTGTATACAACATGTGGCAAAAGAATGTCACTCATACACACACTTAAACCATAGAAATGACAAACATAGCAAATGTGAAAAGTATGCACTATCTTTCGGTGCCATCCTAAAAAGCGTACTAAGAGTACGCATGGAAAACGAATATATTTGTCATTTAACACAGAAGACTGGTTGGTCTATCCCCACCACACCAGTGAAGGAGATTTCTAGAAGCAGCCACTCTGCTGGTGTAACATTACATATATTATGCAGGGCACACTCCATCGTGCTAAAGCAGGTATTTTTCTGCAACTCCAGACTACCTCCTTGGAGTACAGAGACTGCTTGTAGTGTACAGTCCTGCTGCTAGAGCCAATTACTTCATGTCAGGTGCTGGAGTAGAAAAAACAACTCACTATGCCCATACTGGCGCTAGCTACACGATGAGTAGAAGAGACACTTACTCAACTTCGTGTATCCTGCAACGGACACACATACAGTGTAGTGGAACAGACTTTCGTGCAGCCCGGCCTCTTGAAGCGTTGCGAGTCTTGAAATTCAGCGCAACGGACACACATACAGTGTAGTGGAACAGACTTTCGTGCAGCCCGGCCTCTTGAAGCGTTGCGAGTCTTGAAATTCAGCGCAACGGACACACATACAGTGTAGTGGAACAGACTTTCGTGCAGCCCGGTCTCTTGAAGCGTTGCGAGTCTTGAAATTCAGCGCAACGGACACACATACAGTGTAGTGGAACAGACTTTCGTGCAGCCTGGCCTCTTGAAGCGTTGCGAGTCTTGAAATTCAGCGCAACGGACACACATACAGTGTAGTGGAACAGACTTTCGTGCAGCCCGGCCTCTTGAAGCGTTGCGAGTCTTGAAATTCAGCGCCGCCTTGGTGGGGGCATGATTTAACCTAACAAAGATATGTTTGAATCTCAGCTCTGTTGGGGAACACTATCTTCTACATCACACAGTCCTCCTTATTGGTGGATCAATGTCATCTGCTCACATGCCTTCTGCTGGTGGTGGGGCATCAGGGTCTACCGCAGCTCTGTCTCCCTGCGGGGCCTCAGGGTCTTATGCACACCGCTCGCCCCCTGCAAGGGGTTCGTGGGCTCTCTCTCATCTTCTAGGTGACACGTGTCCTGCAGCAGCTCAGTCGTACCGGGTGCTCCTGTGTCAACCAACAGAACACTTCGGTCAGGAGGTTTGTCCCTTTAAGAGGGGTGAATGAGGCTGAAATACATCTCAGCAGGCGCGGGGAGTAGTAGGTTCACATCACGCATGCCTCCCGAAAGTACCCTTCTATTCGGACATGCGTGAAACAGATTGCCGCATCCCTCTCCAAAACAGGAATATGAGCTGGCCTAATGCATGACCATAGAAACAAGCGTGCCGCGAGTGGTGCGCGCGAAAGTGAAAGTGATCGCATGCTGTTAGGGTGCCGCGAGCGCTTAATGAGCCATGACGGAAAGCCGTCGGCAGCGTGAGAGAGGAGCGGGGGCGAGCGAGCGCGGCAGCGTGCAGAGCTGACCACACTCTCGTGCATCGTGCCTGAAACGTGCGCGTAACCGCACAGAAAAGGCCATTGTGCACAAGCGTGTGGTCAGCTTTGAAAACCCCACTACATAAAGTCTTCGCCAGATGCAGCGCTTGCGCGCTACTCTAGGCTCGACCTAAAAACGAAGCACTCAATTTGGTTTTGTTTTTTATCATAATTTTTTAGTAAAACGCCTATAGGTAAATTATCATGCTACACAAAGTAGAATTTGTTCATGTAAAAAAAATGCATTCTAATGATCATAAAGAAGTAATGTGTAGGAGCAATAAGGGGGCCTTGATTTCACTGAAGCTTTGTAAATTGGACGCTAAAACTCTATTGATTTCAATTAAAATGCGCTGACATCATGGTTATGGGGTCAACTCGTGTGACAAATATGCAATTTAATAACTTGCCAAAAATGGTCAGATCTATAGCAACATTTTACAAACTGAAGCAGAGCATACAAGTGATCCAGCGCGATATTAGCAAACAGCATTCATACACAAAACACTCACTTGGGCCCATACATTCATACTACACTAATACTTACGCTGGGTTTTATCAGTTATTACTCTTTATCAAAATCCCTGCTACCAATTACCTTCTGAATGAAGAGTAATGACTTACCAATGAATCCTTTGCTAATTGGGAAATTTAAAATGAGTGACATTCATTATAGTACATAATCCTGAAATAACCACTGAGTCAGGAAGTTTTAAAATGTTTATCTAAAGATTTAGCAGAGTAAATTACAGAAAACACATGGTACTTAATCGAAATACCCAAGATGAAGCATAGAATAATTATTGCTAATATATGACGGTGTTTAAGGAAAAAGAGAGAATAGAGACAGCAGCGCAACTAAAGGTTGCATTATATTCACCTAAGTGCGAGAACCAAACCCCTTGGCCAAGGAGTTGGAAAGAATAGGACCCAGGAAGGATGAAGAGCAAAGACCTCCTCCAGGATCAGGACAGGACCGGTGACCTCTCTACAACGATGCCTGCGTCGTTCCCCTCTCTGATACTCGACTTCTCCTCGATTCTCCCGTGCCTTCCTTCTAATGGACTCCGCCGCCCCCTCCTCAGGACCTCTCTGGACAGTGGTTCGGTCTGCAATCGATCAGCTTGGCAGTCTGGAGCTAAGAGCGCTAGTCTTCTGTGCGCACTCTGCAGTCTGAGCTAGAAGCTAAACTAATTAGCTAATTCTATATCTATTATACCCCTCTACGCCCATGTACCTCCCCTTAATGTTGCTAAAATATGGGGCCACTACTTCTGATTGGACAGGGACAGGGGGTGGATTCTCGTACCATATTGATTTGGCTTAAATTGTAAAGCCTATTGTCTCTAAATTCCCACCCATTCAATTTAATACATTTGCTTTATTTCCCACCCGTCTCACGACAAATTTTATACATTCTTCTTTTACAAAGTATCAATGTGTAACAGGAAAGGCAAGAGTACAGCATCTTCGGCCATTAGGTCGTGGCCTTGGACGACGTCCAGGTTGACTTCATTTGGCAGGCACACAGGACACATGCGCAGAACCATTTGCCTCTCGAGTTTCAGGTCACCAACCCAGGCCCAAGTTTAAGAACTAATAAAAATCAAAGAAGAAAATATTAAAATCACAAATAAAAATGTTTCACTGTATGCCCACTTTTTCTACTCTATTCTCATTTAATTATAATACTGTCCTGCATTAGTAGCGTTAAGAAAACAACAATTTAATAATGACATGAGAGCAAGCTGAAGCATGTGAAAACATCAAGCAGCCATTTTAATGCACACTGCGCAGAAGCAGAAATTTCCCACCAAGCAAAGAGAGACGTCACAACACGTGATATGGTTGAGACATGCGCAGATAGTTTCCCACGCTTTAGCGGCCATTTTGGATTACAGACAAGCGTTATTCATTAGTAAAACACATAGGCAAGCATCCTTTCTATTTGTGTCGTGTATGCAAAGGTTAGTAAAACAATACAAGTTTAATAAATTAATACTATGAGGAGGATTGTATACAAGCAAGTTTCGTATATGAAACCTTGCTCCATCACAAGAATGACTGCAATACAAAATGTCTTTAATGAAAACAGCTGGAAATGCTTTCATACTATGACCTGTAGTGGGAAACTGACAGATTGATAAATAATTCCGTATTGAAAAATGAAAAAACTAATTTTCTGCACATTTAGAAAAACTATTGACAGCATAAAAAACTAACAATGTTCAGGTATGAATAGTACGAAGTCTAATGGTTTTACTGCTACAATGCCAACAGGCAGTATTGTGTTTCCAGTGTGTCTAATCCACAGATACATTCACCTACCAAAATGGTTTCCCTCCTGTTGTCCTCAGAAATACCATATTGTGAGTTCCCATTCAAGTACTTTTACGATTTGGGGCCTAATGATATTCAAATGATCTTTTCCTTCCACTTTAAGTTTCATAGAATGTTGCTAAATGCAATGGATGACCACCCCAGCAACAACCAAAAAACGTGTGACAGCTTGACACAGATGTTATTTTCAGAAGCTGTTGCCAATAGTGTACCTGCAAAACAGATGACTCACAGCACGGCTTCTAGGGCAGATGTACCTGACTCGGCCCTGGCGGTCCTGTAGAAGAATCTCGCCAAAATCAAAGACTCCATATGGATTTTGCCATCAACAGTGACTGCAACTGCTCTGAAATGCAATATCTGCATGGAGACAGCTCCTCATTTTGAATAGTACTTATGTCCATAGATGGCTGTCTCACTGATGTTGAACAACGAACGCCTGGATACCTTCCTAAGTGGGGGTGAGACATATAGCAACTCCTACAGAAGATGATTGACTTGATGGACAGAAGCCGCAGAGAAAATATTCTGACTCTGGGAGTATCAGAACAGGTGGAGAAAGACAATGGGGCATATTCACAAGGAGCTAACGGCACTTTATCGCAGCCAAAGTCGTGATAAATTTACCCCCCCATTCACAAGCCCGTGTTAACAGCCCACAGCACCAGTTTATCCGCGATAGCAGCCGCAAAAAACATCGCCACAGAGGACCCTCGCAAATATCGCTAATGAGATGCAGAGTAGGCGAGACAACAGCACACCTCAACATTCACAACGACCAGCCACATCCGCGATAAAAACACAAAACAGGCGATAAGGCGCGTTAGCACCAGGAAATCTACACCTGCTCTGACCTGGTGTAAAGTCGGACGGCAGCCAGCACCACAAAAGGGAGCACAGCCCAGGGCCACATCCGAAGGGCAACAGATGCCATGGAGCCACACATCATGCGGCCTGGACACCCAAGAGGGCCACAACACCCACCGCCACCACCCCAGGACCACCCCTCCCTGGCACCCCCCGACCAAAGACATGCCACATCAGCCACACCTAAACATGTACAAAATATTCTGCCTGATGCCGCACAATCACAACTGGTGACATGGATGTGTCGTCACAGAAATGACCAGCACACATTCACTTTCGAAGCAACAAATGAAACTTTATTAAAATGAACAACGAAATGAAATGAAGACACATGGCCGCTCCCCTCCGGACAATACGTAGGTCACAGCCTGTAAGACAAAAAACATGATGAGAAGGTGTGTCCTGCGCACATCAGAGGACAGAGAGAGAGCGAAGGAGAGAGAGAGGAAGAGAGGGAGGGAGAGAGAGAGAGGAAGAGAGGGAGAGAGAGAGAGAGAGAGAGAGAGAAGAGGAGAGAGAGAGGAAGAGAGGGAGAGAGAGAGAGAGGAAGAGAGGAAGAGAGGGAGAGAGAGAGAGAGTGCCGCCCCTGCACACCCAGGCCACACTGCTCACCTGCTGCCACCGGTGTTTCTCCAACCACGTGCCGGTATGTAGGGCAGTTCACCAGGTCACACATCTCATTCAGAGCCGTCAGCTGAAACAGAGCCCAGATACATGACTGGCACAGTACACACACTTGCACAAGACAACATCGCCTGCCCGCCCATGCACACCCAGGCAAAGGCACCTCAACCCCTCCCGCCGCCCATCGGAGCATGCCCGCCCATGCACACCCAGGCCTCAATGCTCACCTTCCGCCACCGGCACGTAGACAGGAGGTCCCACCACGTGCCGCTGCAAGCCACAAGCCTGGGGCCCGCGGACATGGCACACTCCACATCATGCAGCCCCGCTCCGCAGGCCACCAGGTCTCACGTTTGGTGCTGGGTCTTGAGTACTCCATGGCAGAGGACATACCAGTGCACCCGGCATCATCGCATGCTGCACACCCGCTCAGCCCAATGGGTGCCACCAACTCTGGCATCCCGGAAGCGACGCCACGGGCGGTAGGCCCGCACTGCCCGCTGGCTCTGGCCTACACTGCGGTCCAGCAGGGCACACAAAACCTGAGCTGTCCGGACCGCCAGGACGGGGCATCATCGCAGGCTGCACACCCGCTCAGCAGCTCAAGGTGCCACTGACTCAGTGCACCCAAAGTCACTGTCCCGTGGCGGGGTGCCTGTGCCGTCCGCAAGGCCTCGGATGCCACTAACCCTGTGCAACCCCAGTCTGCCCCACATGGTGATAGGGCCGTGCCGGACTCCAGGCCTCAGATGCCACTAACCCTGTGCAACCCCAGTCTGCGCCACGTGGTGGTAGGCCCGTGCCGGACTCCAGGCCTCGGATGCCACTAACCCTGTGCGCAGCAACTCATGGGCCCTATATGAGTGCGAACCGTGGGGCATCTGTCATCCAGTCACGACCGGAAGAGGGGAATGTGATGTCGTCGGCCCCTTATGTTGGCGGAGTCACATGGCCTGTGACGCCTGTGCCGGATGGGTGTGGTGTGTGTGAAAACCTGCCCTCAGGGAGTGGCCGTGACATGCTGACAACTAGACCAGTGACCCGCACATGACCAGCGAGTACGGCTGCGATAGGTAGCAATGAGGGCACCCCCTCGGTGCGTAAGCAGAGTGGACTGGCCTGCCGTACGCTGGACCAGCGCAGGGCCTGCAACAATGACTCGTGGGCTCTGGGCATGGTCCAGTCCATGTCCGGACAAGCAAGTGACTGATGCGTGTGTCCCTGCTGCAGTGTTCACGGAACCCGCTACACAAGATGCAATGCCGCACCCCCTTACTGGCATCCCACAGGATGAACATCATTGACGCAAGGGAAGGCACTGTCCCCACATTCATCCACACATCCACACAGGAATGACGTAAGACATCACACAGCAGTTCGTCACTGGATGTTTATTTGCACATCCAGTGCAGTCATGCAGCTGGAGCGGTACAGGGCAATGCCGAGCACACCACACAATATGGGCCAGCCAGTGTCCGTCCTGGGATGACCTGTTCTGCGGAAGAGGAAGCGTCCAGTCCGCAGTCTGTCCGCCGTGTCATTGGTCGTCAAACAGGATGTGGCAGTCCATGTCGCTGTACAAGGTGAGTGCCTCGGAGTGTCTCGGGGGTCAGTGGTAGGTCTTGAGGCCATGTGAGGCACCAAGCAGGAACAGGCAAGGTGGCGGTAATGGATGCTAGTGCCTGTTCCTCCTGACCACAGTCCCATCCACGTCCTCGTCCCTGGGTGTGTGCCCTGCCCCACCTGTGGGTGTTGCAGTGCCGGCTGCGGCACTGTGTGCCACTGACTCATCAGGGGCCGGAGGAGGATTGTCGGCCGCACTGTGTGGCAGTGACACATCAGGTGCCGGAGTGGATACGCCTGCCGCACTGGGAGACACTGACACACCAGGGGGCGGAGATGTGGAAGGTGTGGGGGCAGCAGCATTCATCATCGCCACGCCTTGTGGCAGCAATGCCATGACGAGGACATGCAGGGCACGGTAGATCCCAGCTACATTTCACTGATGTGCAGCGGCAGCTGCCATCCTTTCCGCCTCCATCCGCACCATGTCCTCCATGAGCCTCCGCATGTGTGCAAGCTCAAGGCTGGCATCGCTGGGGCCACTGTGAGCGGACAGGTATTCTTCCCTCCGCATCATAACTCCAGAGATGTCAGTCAGGGCTCGCTGGAGACCATGGGGCAGACATAGACACCCAAGGATGGCGTCCAGTTTGTTAGCCATGAGCTCGAACCCCACCCGCACCTGCTCGGCCGTCTCCCTCTGGCCCTCCAGCACACGGCGTTGGAAGGCCATTTGTTGTTCCTGGGGGTCTTGGGAGGGGGCTGTGGGTGCCTCCTGCTGGGTGGTTTGGGTGGTGGGTGGGGTCTCATGGATGTAGCTGGGCTGCCCTGATCCTGGAGGTGAGTTGCGGAGGTGGTCAATGAGGTCTTGGATGGTTTGGATGTCGATGCTGGTGTTGTCCTCCTCCTCGTCATCAGTGAAGAGTGGCTGTGACTGCTCTGCAGGAGGTGTTGAAGATGCCCCTGTGATGTGAAGGGGAGATGGTGTATTACAATGTGTCCACATGTATGTAGCCGCATGGTACAGGTTGACATTCAGACAGCATGGCATTGTACATTGTGACAGTGTGTGGGTCTGGGCGAGGACCCAGAGTGATTGTGGGTGTGCACTGTGCCCTGCTTGCTTGTGCATATGTGCCATTGTGGCCATCTCCCCCCGTCCCCCCAGTACCTGGTGGTCACTCACCCTGTTGGGGTTGTGTTGTGTCCTGTTGAACAGTGTCCGGTCCCCCAACTCTGGCCACAGTCTCCACACTGATGACTGTCGACACCAGCTCCTCCATGTCATCCAGCTCCTGCTGTGGCGCTGGGCCCCCACCTCCGGTCTGCGTTGCTGCCTTCAGGTTGGCGGAGAGTTTATCCTTGGTCTTCCGCTTGATGTCATTCCATCGCCTCTTGACCTCGTCCATTGTCCGCTTGTGCTCTCCGACGGCATTCACCTTGTCGACGATGTCCCGCCATATTCCATTTTTGGTGCCCAATGACACGTTGGAGGTGACGAAGAGTTGTTGATGGTGTTCCATCACCTCCGTGACTATGATCCTGTTCGCCTGCGGACTGAACTTGGTCTTCCTGGTCTTCTTGTCCTTGCCCTTCCCTGTTCCCGAGGTCCCAGGCTGGTCGTCCGGGGTGCTTGTGGGGTTGCTCTGGTCCTCTGCGCCTGCTCCGGCTGCCTCCATGGTGCTTGTGTGTTGGTCAGTTTGTGTGTGGGTTTTTTTCCCTGCTTTTATGGAGGTTTCTGACGCCTGCCAGGTGTGTGTTGCAGGCCTGGCGCTGCTTGTCGCTGGTTTCCTCATCGCGCTTTGGCCCATCGCGTGTTTTTTGGTGTTGTGGTTTGTGTTTTTATCTCCATCGTGGTGGTTGTATTGCAGACTTTGTCCGCAGTTTCGGCCGGCTATCGCATGGTACCGCCTTGTTGTGAATTCCACGTTGACATGGGGTTATTTTCCCGTTATGGGCTGCGTTATTGATAGTTGCGTTACGCTACTCTTGCGGTAGTTATCACATGTTCTTGTGAATATACCCCAATGTGTTTGCCTTTTAAAGTGCACTACTTTCCTTCCTAATGAATATCTCTTTTGAGCCACCATTGGAGTTCCGGAGGGCTCATCCTGCCCATTCCTGTATGTCCTCTCTGAATACCCAGCCACAACACATCTTGGCATATGGTCTGCGGCACCAGAAGGCTTGGCAGATTCTACTGAAGGTGAAAAATCATGGCCCTTACCAACATGATAACAGCCAGATTATTATCACAGCAAACTTCTTGGCCAATACTAACATGAAACAGAAACAAATACTGACATTGCGCCCTCACTTGCACAAGAGAGATATCAAGTACATCCTCCTAGACTCTATAACAATGCTAATTGTGTTGAAGGGTTGCACCATGGAATACACAGATGCTGGCTTGCTGGAGTCCTTTCTGGGCCACTTAGATACTTCAGACATGGATACCACCACCTCCAGTGATACCCCGGATACTGTGAAGCCTCACGGCCCACCTCAGTATGGCTCTGTGAACAAAGAGGAATGCCAATGCTGGGAGACTGTGACCTGCAAATGGGTCCAAGGCCCTAAACAACAATCCTGAAAAATGTCTATCCAACGTGACAAATCTAGATCGCCTATTAAGAGCTATTTGTTTCGGACTTTGCTGGCCACTGTCACTCTCTGCATTTCTCCACCATATCTGGTCACAATCCCTCTCCCCTGACTACTGATATAATGTACTGGTAAACCCCATGTCTGTCGCTTTCTAGTGTCTCAATCTCATATCACATGATGGACCCTGGAATTAGCTATTCCAACATTTATACTTTGACTTATCTCTCTGGCTGGTCTACTCTGTACAAGGCTCACTAGTACCTGTTCACACCAGTTAAGGTGGCACCCTAAGGACAAAGGATCTAAATGTAGTGTGTGAGCACCCTTGTGCAGAACTCCTTATTGTTCATCGTTGTTTCATAGTTTACCACAGATAGAGCACAATCCCCTCCCTGACCACCTTTTTACCCCTCCCTTTCCACCAAGCCCATTCTGAGTGACCCATACTGTCATGGACAGAGGCCTGTAGCTCCCTACTAGCCTTCTCCTCTTGTTTTCTGCAAGTCTTTACATCTCCCTGCATCGGATACTCTATCAAACACTCTCCCTACCTCATCTCCGTTTTCCCTTACCGTGTCCATCGTCCTTGGCCATTGAACCCTCTAGTTCCACCTACCTTTTTGAGGGAATCTTACGCCCCCTCCTTTGCAGGGTCTGCTGATTAAATCACACCTTAATGTTAACGGGCTGATGCATTTTATTAAGTGGCAGAAAGTTGTGTTCTTCCTGTACCATTAGAAATCGGATATTGATCTTTTGTAGGAAACCTGTCTCACCCCAGAGGAATGCAACAAACTTCGGAGAGACTGGGTTAGTAATGTGCTCCACACTAGCTCCACTCTCACTATGTCGACTTCTCCAGAGGGGCCACATACATCTAGAAAGAGGGGATTGTCAACTTGATGCGCAAATTCCTGCCCTTCATGTTGATATGGACCTGGAAGAATACTGATGTTGGGTATATTTTTGCTAAACCCCTGCATTCAAAGTTCTTGCGTGGCAGTGGCATCTAAATATAGACCAGTTGGAGATGAAGCCAAATCTCTCGAAGCCGAAACTCTCTCCCGTGTCAGCAGATTACTCACTTCATTAGGTAGGGTAAAATTTGCATTGTGCGGAGATGGAATGTTATACGGATCCAAACTTGGACAGATCAGGCAAACCAGACATGAGTCATGGCAGGGACAGCTCTGCCCTTCTTAGTTTGATACAAGACCAGACCACACAAGAACTATGGCAGCTGTTAAATCCTTGAGACCATGATTACACTTCCCCTTCCTGCCCAGATAACATTAGGACCAGAGTTGACTATTTTCTAGGCCTGGGCAAAATTTTAATTATGCCAGAGTAATCTGAGACATTTTAGCAATTGCATATTACTCTTGTGATGTGAAAATTCTGAAATTACGTGATTACACCAGCTTAAGTAATTAAGAGTAATTTGGGGAAAAAATGCTACTGCGGGAGCACAGGAACAATGAAGTATGAGAGAGTGAGCAGCTGCTGGCTACTGCCGAACATATCCTGTGGCATTTAGTTCTATATTCTTATCGCAAACTGTATTCTCCAGCCTATTTTGGATGCAAGGGTTCCTTTTGCATAAGAAAATAGCGCTGAATGCTGGATTACTCTTCTCATGTGATTATGCATAATTATGAGTAATTTTGCAGTAATTACAGTAGAGAATTACACCAGTCACGCCCACCCCTAATATTTTCTGGTGACATTCAATTCTCTGTAACATCTAGTAGATGCCCTCATAGTGCTAAGTTGTGTCGGTTCTGATGGGGCTGGCGATCAGGAGCTGTGAGGTGCTGAGTCAAGTTGCATCACCATGAGTTGGTTCCAATGAGGGCACCAATCAGGACCTGTGAGATACTGCAATGCAATGTCCTGCATCAAGTTGAGTCATACTGCGTCAGTTATGAGCCTCCCACAGTTGGGCCATGAGGAGTACACTTTGATGCCAGCTAGTGGTCCAGGACATTGGGGGAACCTCTTGGAGATCAGGACCTACTCCAGCAGAGGCCAGAAGCAGGGCACAGGCAGGCCCATTTGGAGCTGGGCAGATGCAGGACATAGCTCTGTAGCTTGGTATGTTCTGGTAGCACAGAATGGGGAGGTCAGACAGTTAGCCCTTGGAGTCACTCTGATGACCCATCCTGCCAACACCTCCTTTTGTGAGACTGTCTGAGAGGAATACATAAAGGCCTACTGCCAACTACACCTAATCAGGGCATAGGATGCAGGCACCAAATAGTGAGAACAAGAAAATGACAATTTTCTAAAAGTGGCATTTTTAGAATTGTGACTCAAAAATCGACATTACCACTAAAAATTATTTTAAATTGAAACCAAACAGGACATTTGTACCTGACCCCAAGCAAAGGTGATCACTTATTAAATGTAATATGGGAACACAATGTTTTCCTATTGGAGAGATAGGCCTTATAGTAGTGAAAAACTAATTTAAGAGTTTTTCTTTACCATGACATGTAAACTCTAAATGTACATGTCCGGGGCGTGGCCAAGATGGCGGCGAAGTAAGACGTGCTTTGCTGCCTCTCCGCCGACCGCCGATCTCTAGCACCGGCCCGTAGCCTCCCCGAGGCTTGTTGGTGGGGATGAAGATCTCTCCCTTCGCTGAGACACCGGGGTCTGCTACAGTGCGACATTTGGCAGTCCTGCGTGCCGCCGTTGGTGGGGTCTGCTGCCCGGAGTTGGGGCCTGAGCGGTAGCATCGCGGCCCGTGTCCCAGCGGCGGCTGCGCTACATCGCATGGTGACGCGACCGCGCAGCATTGTATGCCTGGGAAGGGTTGTGTTCAATACCCTCCAGGAGCGCGCGCGTGAGTCTAAGGCTGTGTGTGCTGGACGCTAAAGAAATTGTTGTTTTTAGCATCTTTTAACTTTGGTACTTTTTTAAACTGTTGCACATTTGATTCTGTTACTGGCATTTAACCCTGATTAAGCTTACCTGATAGATCGGCTACTCAGCCCGATCCCAATCTGCTCGATCACTGAAGCCGCCTTACGCCGACCGGCACTGAGCCCGGGGCTGGGGGTGGTGAGCGACGGCCATTGGGAGGTTAGCGGGCTAGTTGCTGGCTCAGGGGCGCCATATAACACGCATGGTGACGCGACCGCGCAGCGGGTGCGCCGCTGGCGTGCAAAAGGCGCGCCTAAGGCAAGCCCGTCTGCGCCCGTCCGCGCTCGGCCCGGGCTCAGGGCCAGATCCCCTGGAATTCCGACACAAGGGGGCCAAATATATACCAGGGATACACTAATGAGATTGGACCCTCTTGGGGGTGCTGCGTGCTGCCCAAGATTTTTGCCTTCGGCCAAATCTTCGGCATTGGCAAAATACTGTCCAAACTGCCACTGCTCACTACCCCACATTTTGGGGCTCCCCTGTAAAGTCAGCTCTAGTATTAAAATAGGATCAGGGAAGCAGTTGGGTAGGCCTGAGCTCAAATGTCTCCTCTTAAACGCCCGATCCTTGGTTAAACATAGCGTGGAATGCGCACTGTTTATAGAAGAACATAACATCAAGATGGCTTTCATTACAGAGACCTGGACAGATAGTGCCTCAGGACCTGATATTGTAAAGGCTTCTATCCCTGACTTTCTCTGCCATACTTTGGACAGACCACTAAGGAGAGGAGGAGGGTTGGCTGTTATCTACCATAAAAGCCTTGAGCCCTCTTTTGAGACAGCCTCCAACACAACTTGTGAGGCGCTGTTAGTCAGCGTGCGAATTGTGCCCCAAAACACGCTGAAGGCTATGCTTATTTACCGGCCCCCTGGCCCCAGAGGTGGTTTTCTGGACTCCATCGGCTCATTGCTGGAGGAGGGGTTCTGTGCCAAGGCTTTCACAGTTCTTGGGGATTTTAACTTCCATATGGAGGACCCCATCGATACAGACACCGTAAGACTGATGCAAATTATGTCGGGCGGGGACCTTACGCAGAGGGTTGATGGTCCAACTCATGAAGCGGGTCATAGGCTGGATGGAATCTTCTCCAATTCCTCCAGCCTCTCTGTCCTGGACATTCTGCCACTTCCTTGGACAGACCATTCGGCCATTATTTTTTCGGTCACTCCGTCCCCCCTAAAAACTCCTAAACCTAAGCCTAGGGAAAAAATAGCTACACGGGCTTGGAAGAACATCAATAGGTGCAGCTTTGATAAAACCCTGATAGATTCGGTTCCTATCATTTCTAATAATATAGAGGATGCCACAGCGGCCTATACGAATTGGATTAATGCCGCCTGTCACAGATTGGCCCCTGTCAAATGGTGTACCCCCAGACGTGGGCTCCCCTCTGCCCCCTGGTTTACTCAGAACCTACAGAAGCATAAATCAGACTGTAAGAGACTAGAGCGGCTCTGGAGAAAAGGGTACAATTTGGCCAATAAGGAAGACTATAAATCCAGCCTTACAATATACAAAAAATCACTTCAGGAAGCAAAAAAGGCCTACTTCTCAGAACAGATCACCGGCGCCAAGTCCTCTGCGAAGGATCTTTTTAGAACAGTCATCACCCTTATGAACCCCCTTAAACCGATTATTCATTGCAGTCCAGATTTTTGCGACGTCTTAGCCTCTTTCTTCTTGAATAAAGTTGAGGTCATCTTTTCCTCCTTCAGCAATCTACAAGGGGAGGCCAGGGATCTGGCAGCTGGGAAAATGGTAATCGACAATTCTCCTATGTTTAATAGATTCTCCCCTTTGGTGAACAAAGAGGTTACCAGTCTGCTGATGGGTTGTAGATCAGGTTCCCCCATGGACCCCTGTCCAGCTGCAGTAATCAAAATTTCCCCGGAAATTATTTTCGATACTCTAACCTCCCTATTGAATTTCATAATGAGGGAAGGGCACTACCCTATAGCATGAAAAACTACTTCAATTTTGCCACTAATTAAGAAACCCAACCTAGATCCCAGTGATCCAAATAGCTACCGTCCCATCTCCCGTCTCCCCCTACCGGCTAAAATACTTGAGAAGGCTATGAACATGCAATTGAGTCTGTTCATTGAGGAAAACAATTTGCTGGATCCCTCTCAATACGGTTTCCGAGCGGGACACAGTACGGAGTCTGTGCTGATCAAGGCCACGGAGGAGGTGCGTGAGGTTGTGGACCAAGGAGGCTCCGCCATTTTGATCATGTTGGATCTGTCGGCAGCCTTCGATACGGTCCATCATGAAGTACTGATGGGCCGTTTATCGGAGGCTGGGGTCCAGGGTACGGCCTGGAACCTACTAAAATCATTTCTGGCCGATAGAACACAAACGGTAGAACTAGGTGGGGATAGATCGAAACCTTTCTCCATCCCCTGTGGAGTCCCACAGGGGTCATCCCTTAGTCCGACGCTTTTTAACATTTATGTGAGACCGCTGGCTGCCCTTATAAGATCTTTCGGGCTACTCCTAACCTCGTACGCAGATGACACCCAAATCGTGGTGTCTCTGCAGAGAGGGAAGGAAGCAGAAAAGGCCCCTAGCTGCCATGATTGTATGCTAGCAATAACTGGCTGGATGTCTGCTAATTGCCTGAAGTTGAATGCAGGCAAAACAGAGGTGATTATCTTTGGGAACAACCCTAACCTCTGGACTCCAGCATGGTGGCCTAGCGCTATGGGCCTGCCCCCAACCCCCTCTCGGAAAGTTAAGAACTTGGGGGTGACTATGGATAACACCCTCACATTTGGGGACCAGGTTAGCGGGGTGGTGTCGACAAGTTTTTTTATTCTGAGGACCTTGAGGAAAATAAAACCTTTCCTAACAGAAGAAAGTTTTAGAACAGTCGTCTCTGCCCTCATTCTGTCCCGTCTGGACTACTGTAATGGCCTATACCTGACCATTAATAAAAAACATCTCAATAGATTGCAGATGGTGCAGAACGCGGCAGCTAGGTTGCTGACAGGCACTCCTAGGTTTATGTCGGTCAGAAATGACCTACGTCACCTTCACTGGCTCCCGATCTTACAGCGAGTCCAATTCAAGGCTCTCTGCATGGTCTTTAAGTCCCTGACTGGTTCGGGCCCTGAAGACTTACAAAAGCGCATCCAATGGTATGTTCCAGGGAGATCATTGCGCTCAATGGAAGCAAAGCGGGCAGTCGTTCCTAGAATGAGAAAGGCTAACTGGGGTGGGAAGAGCTTTGTCCTTAGAGCCACCAATGCCTGGAATGGTCTGCCGTTATATCTAAGGACCAGCACTGATTTCCTTTAGTTTAGGAAGGGTCTGAAAACCTGGTTGTTTTCAGCTTAGTCTCAGCCTGGCTCAGGGGGAGGTTTTTCATGTACCTATTGCCCTAGGCATACAGTGCTCAGCGCCAGGACACCCTTGGGTAACAGTGCGCTTTACAAACCCATATAACATAACATAACATAACATCGACAACGGACTCCGTCGCTCTGCGCGGCCGCCCGGAGGGCGCCTGATGTGACCTGCGGATTGGGGCCACGAACTGTTTACCATGCGGCTCCTTATCTTCAGCGGCGGGGCCGGCGAGCCCAGAGGCCGTGAGGCGCACATGATCGGCGGCAGCGCGGCCTGCTCCCAGCGGCGGCCGCGCTGCATTGAATCCTCGGCTCGCCTGGTTCCGGTTGGCGGGGACCCGCTTTGGTGACAGCAGAGGCCTGCTATTCACTATTGCCCTGACGAGATCTGCGGTGTAGCGGCTAGGACCCGGCGACGGGTGCCGGCATTGCCGCGGCGCCGTGGGCCTCTTTGGCGGAGGGAGCGGAGCAGCTGAGAGCCCGATGCCCGGCTCATGACGGTGGCGGCAGAGAGAGGTGAGCCCATGCGGCCGATGCGGACCCGGTTGAGCCCGTGAGACCTGCGACCCTCTGCGCGGCCCGACGCCTGGCTCCTGGGGGCGCGGCGACCCCCGGCTGGCTGAGCCTGACTGAAGTGCGCAGGGGCCTGTGGTGCCCATCAATCCTGGGTGCGGGGACGGTGGCGTGGACCTGACGCACGGCCCGGTCTGGTGTGGGGCCTGCCGGCTTGCAGATCCTGTCTGGGGGGGCCAGGGGGTCAGCCGTCGCCGCCCGCCGCCTCTGCTGGGACTTACTGGCGTGGCTCACCGTTGCACATCTGCACACGGAGGACGACGAAGGGGCCCTGCGACCTGAGGCATACCACCTCTGGGTGACGGTGAGTGGCTGACACCGCAACGCCCCTGCTGCGCTTTGGTGCTGCCCCGCTACGGACTTAAGGCTGGGGCTTGGGGCACTGATTGTCTGGCCCACTGTTTCCCCACCCGATTCATGCGGGCGCGCTCCAACGTGTGATAGGGGTGAGTCTGCTTTGCTTGGCCCCGGAGGTGCAGACCCGGGATATGACCTCCACCCAGGCCCGGAAAGACAGGAATCCGAAAGACCCTCCGCCTGACCTCATGGTGAAAGACTTTTTCTCTCGCACTCGGCAGGACCCCTCGGAGATGGCTCACTCACCTCAGAAAACCGCGTCCGCTCTGCCAGCAGGGACCGACCGGGAGGAGCCGGTGACACGTGCTTTTCTTGAGTCTCTCTTTACGACGCTCCGGGAAGACCTGCAGACAGTAAAACGCGATCTCACCTCCGAGATAAAGGATATCCGCAGGGACGTCGATAGCATTGGGGAACGAGTTGCAGCCCTTGAAGATAGAGGGGACGATGGGGCCACAGAACTCTCCACGCTCCAGCAAGAGGTGATTCGCATTCATGAGCAACAAGTAGACCTCCAGGCACATCTGGAAGACCTTGAGAATCGCTCCCGGAGACACAACATCAGGATTCGGGGAGTCGCTACGAATGCGGAGACGGGGGACATTTTTGCTTATGTGAGGGGCCTATTCAATCACATTCTTGGGAACCCTCCGGACTCTGATATCAAGATCGACAGGGCCCATCGGGTGGGGCCCACGAGGGCAGACAGGGTGGCACCGGCTGATATTCTGGCCTGCATCCAGGACTTTCGCAGAAAGGAGGAAATCCTCCACAAGGCCAGAACCATGCACCCGATCACCAACCGGGGCCAGAGCCCCACTCTCTATCAAGACCTCGCGGTGATCACCCTGCAGAAACGAAGGCTTTTCCGCCCCATCACATCTCACCTTCGCCAGCGGGGCATTGCTTATTCCTGGGGGCACCCGTTTCGACCGATTTTCCGCCTAGATGGGAGGCAGTATCAGCTTCGCTCTTTCTCGGAGGCCTGCAAGCTTCTCGGAGTTGACCCTCCGGAGGAGGAGGGAGGGGACCGTGGCCGGAGCCCCATGATGGGTGTGTCGCCGTCGGGCTGGCAGCAGCGGAGACGCCGAAGGCACCCCAAACGCCCAGACCCCACAGAAATCGCATTGAGTCAGAAGGCTACCCTAGACTCCCTCCCTCGGGAACTGGCGAAAATGCACTCTTCATGACTCTAACAGGGGCTGTCTGTTCTTTTTGTGTTGAGGCGGGAGGCGGGGAGGGCATGCACTTGGCCACACGTTGGACCCCTTGATGTATCTTCTCTGTTCATCCTGGGATGACGGACTATACCATGATTTTGAACATTTTTTCCTTTTAAATCCGCATTATGCGGACAGTTCTTACTTGGTTACTTGTTTGGGGTTATTTTTACTAAGGTTTGGGAACCCTCGTCCACCATTTTTTGGCACCCAAATGGCTACATTATGGCAGCGCCTCTTCGTCGCCCGTGGGAGGACCCTATCCACGACCCTGGGGGCGGTCTTTGATTCTTAGCACCGCTCTTTATCGAACCACCACTAAGTAGATGCCCCCCGTTACTCTTACTAACCTCACCCTGAACGTGCAGGACTTAATAATCCTATCACACGCAGGGCGGTCCTTTCCTACCTTGAAAATGCCAAACCTGACATATGCCTTTTACAGGAGACGCATCTCTTGTCAAAGGACTGCTATCGCCTAAAATCCAGCGCGTTTCCGACTCAGATGTTCTCATCCGGCCTTACCAAATCTGCTGGCGTAGCCATTTTGGTCTCCCGCGTATTTCAGGGGAAGGTCCTACAGAAGGGGAGGCTTCTCACCTACCGATTTACCCTGGGGGTCTGACTTTTACCATAGGTTCGGTGTATGCCCCTAATGAGGGGCAAGAGAAGTTTTTACACGAAGCGCTCACGGAAGCTACGGCAACGACGGAATGCAGTATCCTACTGGGGGGTGACCTGAACTTGGTCTTTGATAACATTATAGATAGATCATGTCAGCGCACGAGTCAGGCGGGCGCGATCTCTGCGGCAGGCCTAGCGCGCCTACAGGACTTAGGCTTTAAAGATCTCTGGCATTGCTTCCACTCTCGGGATCGCGAGTATTCCTATTACTCTAGCGTGCACAAAACATACGCTAGCCTTGATTACCTCCTAGGCTCATCGCCTATACACGCACTCGCATCCGGCGTAGAGATAGGTGTTGCCTCTCTCTCTGACCATGCCCCTGTGGTAGCTACCTTCACGCTTCCCCCTTTGCAGCGACCTACCCGCCAATGGCGCCTCCACGACACCCTCCTACACCGCGCAGCAGTTGTCGAACAGATCCAACGCGCTATCAAGGATTACCTCTCGCACAACACGACCCACGATACCTCCCCCTCAACACAGTGGGCAGCATTTAAAGCCGTCATACGCGGGGAATTCGTGGCCATTTCTGCAGCAGACAACAAGGAGCGTAGGCGTAAGAGAGACAATCTCACTCAGAGAACAAGGGAGTTAGAACAGATGCACCAACGAACAGGGGCACCTCGGGTGTGGCGCCAATTGAAGGCCATGCGGCAGCAGCTTGCTGCACTAGACCAGGATAGAGCTGAATACGCTGCTCTCCGACTGCGACATTCTTACTACACTGGAGGGGACAGGTGTGGCTGCCTTCTCGCTCACAAACTCCGTGAGGTCCGGCAGAGACAGGGGGTCCAGGAGATTCGTCGAGGGGATGGTAGGCGAGTATCGGAGGACTCCGAAATCGCTGAGGCCTTTCGGGATTTTTACTCTCATCTATATACAAGCCTACCTCTGAACAATGCTGATAGCGCTGCATACCTTGCGGAGATCAATTTACCTACCCTGACCAAAGCTCAGGCCGATCATCCAGAGAGAGAAATACGATTATAGGAGGTTATTGCAGCCATTTCGCGTCTTAAACTAGCCAAGGCCCCGGGGCCCGACGGCTACTCCGCTGCTTTTTATAAAACGTTTTGCGCATTAGTGGCTCCCATATTGACCGCCCTCTTTAACTCCTTTGGCAAGCCTGGAGCGATCCCGGAAGAAATGCTTGAAGCTTCCATAGTGGTCGTTCCGAAGCCGGGGCGAGACAGAACTGCCTGCGGGGCTTACCGTCCCATATCCCTCCTTAACATCGATATTAAACTGTATACTGGAGTGCTAGCTGCCCGCCTTGCGCCCTACATGCCTGGTCTCATTGACCCGGACCAGGCTGGTTTCATCCCCCAGCACCAAACGAGCGACAACACTAAGCGGGCTCTCCACCTCATCGAGAAGGCCTCCCGGACTCAGGGGGAATGCATGTTGCTGTCCGTTGACGCCGAGAAGGCCTTTGATAGGGTCCATTGGCCATACTTGGAACAAGTGCTCGCGCACGTGGGGATGTGAGATCAACTCAGAAGACACATCCTGAACTGCTATCGCTTCCCCACAGCCACGGTCCGGGTGAACGGTCACACCTCGCTTCCCTATAAGCAGGGGAACCAGGCAGGGATGTCCACTCTCGCCCCTCCTATTTGCACTTTATATGGAACCCCTGGCCTACCGCTTCCGGCATAACCCGGCGATCACAGGGATCAAATTTGGGGGGGATACCCATACAATTAGCCTATATGCGGATGACGTCCTGATCTCCCTAACAAATCTGGTTCCCGCGATGCAAGCCTGTTTTCAGGAACTAGGAGCTTTCGCGCGGGCCTCGGGCTTCAAGGTTAATATGGACAAATCGGTAGCACTTGACCTCTCCCTGTCACCTTCCACCCGGGCCACTCTGCAAGAGCAACACCCGATCCAGTGGGCGTCGGACACAGTTTCCTACCTGGGGATTCAGCTAGCTCCCTCTAACCCGGCCACGGCCGCCGTTAACTACACTCAGCTGCGATTGGGTATTCGCAAGGAGCTGGGCCAATGGAAGCATTACCCGCTCTCCTGGCTCGGCAGGGTAGCAGCCACAAAAATGACTATCTTACCCCAGATTTTATATCTGTTCCAGACCCTGCCTCTCCGCCCTCCATCAGGGTGGATCCAGCAAACCCAATCTGACCTCGCGCAAGCCCCGGATGAAGCCCCGGATGAAGCATGCCCTAGCGGTCCTCCCACCGGAGGAGGGCGTCCTTGGTGTCCCCGATCTCCAGCTTTATTTCCAGGCGACACAACTGCGACACTTGGTTGAATGGAACCGGCTGGAGTCGGAGAAACATTGGCTATTTCAGGACCAAGCAGTCGCAGCTACACCCCTTCAGAAGGTTCCCTTCCTTAGGAGGGCGCATAGACCGCCCAACCTGTATGCGTCTCATATTACTCGAGTTACCTTAGAGACCTGGGACCGCACTAACATTAAACATAACCTGACCACCTTCCCCTCTCCGCTCACCCCGATATTCAATAATCCTGACTTTCAACCGGGCATGGGTGACGCAGCCTTTGTACGGTGGCGATCCTCGGAATGTCGCTCCCTAGGTCATCTCTTTGATATCGACGGGATCATGCACTTCCAACAGGTTAAATTGGAATATGGGATCCCTGAGACGGAACGACTACGGTACCTTCAGATTCGGCACTGGGCACTACACCCTCAGGTTAAGCCACACGCTCACAGGCACCTCTCCACATATGAGAAATGGCTTCTTACTCGCACATCAGATAAAAAACGTATCTCTGATCTATATAAAATGCTGCTAGCCAGAAACACACATATGTACAGCGCCAGCCGTGCCCGATGGGAGCGAGACCTGGGTAGGTCGCTTAGCACTAAGGAATGGGAGGTGGTGTATTATAGGGCCCGCCACTCTGCCTACCATATGGGTCTGACTGAAACACTAACCAAACTCACTACCTATTGGTACTACACCCCTGAGCGCCTTCATCGCGCGGTCCCCAAACAGAGCACGGACTGTTGGCGTGGATGTGGGATCGTGGGTACCCTGGTACACCTCCTGTGGGACTGCGAATACATACAGGCATATTGGACTCAGGTTCTTGACGAGGTGGATAGGCACCTAGACACACAATTGCCACGATTTCCCGCATACATCCTGCTAGGTCTCCCGAACCCTCTGACGTACCCTCTTAGGTCCCGCAGAGGCCGCTTGATTGCAATTGCCTTAGGCTCAGCAGTTCAAAACATACTAACACACTGGCATACCCCCCAGACCCTTACATTCATGGCCTGGTTATATCGCTTCTGGCACATCCCAGGGTTGGAGAAATTGACCCTTACGCTAGCCGGGAAAGGTTCCACATTCGGAGAGCTCTGGCAACCATTCTTGTTGCTTCTGAGTTCCGAGAGGTTACTTGTCCTAGATACTTGCGCCTCCTACGACTCCCCGATCAGCAATTGACAGAGGTCTAAAGCCCCTATTCAGGTACTGAAACCCGGACGGCCCCCACATTTTGTTTTATCCTGGTGGACCAGGGGAGGGGGTGGGGGGGGGCTTAGCATAAGTTTCCTTTCATGTTCAGGTATTTCATTCATAAGCTTCGACTTTTTGACCCCTGTACTTCAATCACTTTGGGCCTAAGTTGCTCTTGCTATGCTATATATATTGCAATGCCAGACATGCTGTTTATTGATAAAAGTCAATAAAGAGATTTAAACCATAAAAGTACATGTCCAACCTTTTAAATACAATGCACTCTGCCCTATGGGCTATAGTGGCATATCTATTAAAAGGACAGTTTAGGCCTCACAAAATAATTATTTTGCAGGTTGAAATGGCAGTTTAAAACTGCACACAGACTGCAAGGGCAGGGCTGAGACATATTTAACAAGGCTATTGCAGTGGGTGGGCCAATAAGTGCTGTTGGCTCACTAGCAGCATTTAATTTACTATCCCTGGTTATATATAGTACCACTTTACTAGGGACATACAATTAAATTAACTGTGTCAATCAGGTGTAAGCCAATTGTACCATGTTTAAGGGACAGAGCCCAAGCAATTTAACACTACTTAGCAGGTGTAAATTGCACAGAGTCCAAGAATAGGAAGTTTAGCAAAACAGGAGGGATGAAGGTATGATCCAGTGAACAATGCCTAGGAAGGCCAAAATACGTCATGGTTTTCTTTCACACTGTAATGCTCATTTTGAAATAATACAGTTTTGAAAAAGCTCATGAGTGTGATCACTTTTTCCTCTGCAGAAAACTGGTTGGAAATATGAGCATAGGAGTAGAACAGTGCCATCGATTACAAGCTGTAAGATAACAAAAGCCTTTTGCCACTCCAGGCACAGTACACAGTATTACAGCTTCTTATTGGTAAAATACCATCCAAGCCAACCTAGAATGAATAAAAGCAACTCCTGACACATGTTTCACTATCAGTACATCTCTTCAGAGCGGTTTAGCTTTGTCCAAACACAAGAGAGCACCCAGTATACGTAAAAACAAAACTTTTTTGGTTTAGAGTGCTGCATAAATTATGCACTCCTGTATAGAGCACCCTGTAACACCAGCAACTCGTCAATCTGGTCACCTCAAATATATGTTTTTCTAGCAAGGTTTTTATGCATAGGATTAGCACAGTGCCATCCATGCCAAGCTAAAAAGGGACAATGTCTTTTGCCATTTCCACAGCAAAGTCTTTAAGTACAGGATTAGCACAGTGCCATCCATGCCGAGCTGTAAAATGACAAAAGCCTTATACAACTCCAGGCACAGTATTACAACTTTGGATTGGTAAAATACCATCCAAGTCAACCGGGAATTAATAAAAGCAACTCTTGACACACGTTTCACTATCAATATAGCTCTTCAGAGAGGTTTAGCTGTGTCCAGACACAAGGAAGCACCCATTATAAGTCAAAACAATACCCTTTCAGGCTTAGAGTGCTGCATACATTATGCAAAAAGAGCAGAGAACTCTGGCTAGTTCACAAGTTTAAGTAGTGAGCCACTCCTGTATGAAGCACCCTACAACACCAGCGACTCTTCAATCTGGTCACCTCATATGTCTGTTTTTCTAGCAAAGTTTTTAAGCATATGATTAATACAGTACCATCCATGCATAGCTAGAAAGGGGCAAAGTCTTTTTGCATAATGTATGGGGTACTATGGTTAAAGACTTTGCTGTAGAAATGGCAAAAGAAAATGAGCACCTGAAATGAATTTGTTGCCTCACCAGGGCCCTTGGTCAGTGGTGGTATTCATTTAAGCTAATCACTGCTAAAATCCCACAAAACCACATCCCACTTTTTCTGTATTTCCAGTCATCCTTGGCTATGCACATCCTTAGAAGCTATAAACAGCAAACATTCACAGAAGCACCTATCAAAAATGGCAGAAGTCAGGGGGCCCTTTCAAGAGTTTTAAGTCCCCTTCTAGATGTACTCCTATGGAAATGGGGAAGCATACTCCCTTCCTGATCCGGAAGCAGGCCCTGGCTCAAAGAAGAGACTATTGTCAGAGAATGTTCCCCTTATGAAAGACTTCTTCCACAACAGTCTCTCCTTTGCATCTGCATGTCAAAAGCCTTGCCTTCGACTGAGCTGTCTGTGATACCATCTATTCTGGCCTGTCCAAAATGGAAACAAATCCAGGTATATATGTTTGTGAGTGTTTTCTTTGTTTAGTTGAATACTGGTGGAATACCACTGTGGGAATGTCAGAGCACCCGAGTAGAGAAAGATAGAAAGACAGATAGAGAGACAGATAAATAGATAGATAGATAGATAGATAGATAGATAGATAGATAGATAGATAGATAGATAGATTATACAGTGTAGTTATTGATAAGACCTAGTTACCATAGGAAGTTTCTTTTTTAGTTTGGTAGAAACGTTGGCACTGTTTGATGAATCTTCACAAAATCAAAATCAAAAATAAGTTCATCCATCTTATCTCCTTCCTGGAACATTTTGGGGTGATCCGTCAAGTAAAAGCAGAGAAAAAGGGGATCCCAAAACACAAATTCCCCATGCAATTTTCAATTGGAAATTTGAGCAGCGATACTGTGAAAACAGCTGAACGTAATTACACCAAATTTGGAGGAAAGCTTGATCTTAGTCCCTAAAATTAGCTTTTTGTGATTTAGTGCAAAAGCTTGTATTCAGTTGTTTTTGAGAAATTAAGGTTCAAAAACCTTGTATATCTGGACAGTTGGGTTTATGAGAAGCCTCTAATAGTCCCATGATCATGCAACTCCAAATCATAAACCGATCTGATTGGTTGAGGATTCTTTTTTTCCACCTGCTGCTTTGCTCTTGAGGAAGTGAAAGCCTCCTGTAAAATCCCCTAGGGGCAAAATTATTTAAAAATATTTTTTGGGGGTTTCTGTGATCCCTCATATGTCATGGTGGGGCATGAGTAATAGTTACTTTTTTTACCTCTGTAGTACCGTAGCGCCCAGGGTGGCCCCTGTGTAGCTTTGAGTTAGTCCTGCAGTACCCTGATGCCACGGAAAAGTATTGGGTCCTTGGAGTGATGCAAAACTATGGGGGTTGTCCAGCAATGGGGTCTTTGCCACCTGTGGGGAGTTTAATGCAGGGCCTGGCCCACCTCCTGCTGTGCAGGTCTGAAGACCAGGCCCTGCAACCAAACCCACGCTGCGCATGGCCAAATGTCATGCACACAGAGGTTGGATGCCTGCAGGGGTTGAACATAAGACATGGCCACAGGCCAGGCCATGCAGTAAACCCTACACTGCACAGAGCCAAAGGCCATGCACAGCAGTGAGTAAGCCTAGTTAGGTATGGTAATAAATATTACTTTATGCTAAAAAAAAAGTAGAAATTCACTGAAAAATACAAAGGTTAAAGTGACATTATACTTAGGTATGGTTATAATGTCATACTTTACATAACAAAATCTTGAAATTTAAATTAAAAAAACCCAAACGTTAAAGTGCTGTTATTTTTAGGTGAAAATGTCAGTTAAAATGCAACATTTTAAACTCAGGAAAACACTCAAATTCAGCAGTTACAGTTAACTGAAAAAACTATAGCTCCCACCCTCGAAAAGCACTGCTTATGACCTCGCATATTACATCACTCTTGAAATGCTTATGACATCATTGATAACATCAATGTGACATCTGAAATTACATCATTGATAACAACACTCTGCATGATGGAGCGTGAGTTTTAGCTGCTCTCTCTTGTGGGAATAGGTGCAAAAACTGCTCCCCAGAGCTGCAACAATTGTTTGTACCTGTTGAAAGGATGGTTTGTGTGTGAGGTATGTGACTTAGCTTGTCTCAGGGAGAGCTATTTGGGAGGAACTTCATTAACTTGAAAGGGATCAGAGTGAGGCCCGGCCATTCATAGTTTAGTTTTAAGTGAGACCTGTGGAAGAGGGGCCTTTGTGATACCAATGTACAATCCAGCTATACATTCACAGGGGATGGGCCGCTGGTTTCAGAGACACTTTTTTCAGTCTATGTAGGAGGGGCTGCTCCTTACTATGACTACACCACTGGATAGTCCTCAAGCTCTTGCCAGGGGGAGAAAGTTTGTGATTGAGTGACCCTGAGAATAGTGCACTGTGGAATAGTTTTCTGTAAGGCAAACAGGATATGTTGTAAAAGGAGGAATCAACTGAAACACTCCTGGTGCTGTTGAAAGTATATTTGACTCAGCATGTAGGATCCAAGAAGATATCACTGGCGTAAAAATAGCCCACGCAGCCCCTTCAGTGCGGGGGTCCGAGGTCCAGGGGGCCCCCTCACCACAAATACAAACTGGCTTTGAGATGAGAGCAGAGCCTCTGTTTTTGGGACTGGGTTCGGGGATGACACCGTCAGAGCCAATTAGTTCAAATATTAGCAGCAGCAGTGTCACTGACACTGTCACAAGAAGCTCTGTGCCCAGTCTCTGCGTTTTGTAATAATTGCCTGCTACCGCGGGCGCGCTCTACCCATGCAATGTGTAAATGGCCATGGGCGGCAGGCCATTATTAATTTAACAAGCCCCTGGAGACAAAGGTTTAGCTCGCGCAGCCACGCTGTGCCACACGTTCACTTTTGTGCAAGGCACGCAGCACCTGCGAGCGCGCCGCTGCTGCGCTGTGACCACCACACACCATGGTCTCTCTTCGGGCTGGGTCACAGAATGGTGGTCATGCGTGCACCA
The DNA here is from genome assembly GCA_963921515.1 of Calotriton arnoldi. Lineage (NCBI taxonomy): Eukaryota > Metazoa > Chordata > Amphibia > Caudata > Salamandridae > Calotriton > Calotriton arnoldi. The sequence goes on along the minus strand of CAWUFW010007094.1, from coordinate 59,866 downwards.
TGCAGTGGAAACTGCATGACGTGCGAGGGAACCAGTGTATATGCTGCGCTTGCCACAGCTGCCAGTGCCACGGTAGTGAACTATGTTGAGCAGCCTGAAATGCAATTGCTACTACAACACCCACCAAGGTGCAATATATTTTCAGTCACCCTGTCACGACTACCTAGTAGACCCATTGAATGGTGCTAGTGGCGGTGCAGATTGTCTGGGGAGTGTACCGAGCCGGCGGCGGTATTATTGATGCATCATTCCCAGCCCCTCCCCAATTATTATGACAACATAGTGGCACAGGCTGCTTTCCTGTGCAGGGCCCAGTTACTGGCCACAGGGCAGACATGTGCAGCAGGTGCTGCAGGGAGAGGGCGAGTCTTCCTTTCAGTGGCATAAAGGCTTATAGGTTGTACTGCAGACATTCAGAGACGTTTTAAGGCATGGGCAAAGTGGGCTCCACCCAAGGCCCCTGCCTTCCAGGGAGGCCCCTGATAGAGTCAGCTCTGTTCTGCAGTCAGAGTCTTGCCCTGATGACCTCGAATAATTCTTAAACAGATAGTTTTAAATACCGTTTTCCTTGAATTTACTGTTAAAGTGGGGAATGTGTGAGAGTCTCTTACAGGCATTTTGCAGAGAAATGTTGTCTTTATGTTTCATGCCACATACATAAAAGTTTCTTTTAGACCAAAACAGGACCTAACATATGCGAAATGGGTGTCACAGAATACAGTAATAATAATTAACTGCTGCTTTGGTACAAAATTGAAAACACTGGTCACTATTCCTGAATATTAGATGTAAGCACATCTAGAATTTGGACTAGTGTGCCTGTGCACTGTCTGTGACCTGCCCAAAGAGGGCATGAAATGCTGAAATTGGATCATAAATTTAAATCTGTTCCAAATAGGGCCCCCCAAATACGTTTGGCCCAGGGCTCCCAAAATCCTTAAGATGTCCTTGCAGACATTGTGCTTCGTCTGGCCTGTCTTGTTAAAGGCAGAACACGGCATCCATAACTTGTGCCCTGGCTGAGGATGGTGTTTACTGGGCATATCAATTTGACTGTAGAAAGTGTGTAATCCTTTTGTGGTGCAGGATTTTGGGCTTCCCATCCCGGCCTTCCAAAAAGTGCATTAGACTTTGCCTATGTTATATATTATGCTGTGTGAGGTTCTCTGTGTATCAACCTACTACCGCATTGTGGAAAGTGTCTCTGAGCTAAAGCTTGGTTGTTTTGTGTACACTGTCTGTTCTTTGTCTGGATACAGTAAGTAATATGGTATTCTGTCAGGATATCATATTTCAAATATTGAGCTATTACATATAGGCTACCAATATGCATTTATAGAAGCAAGAAGAAATGTATTCTATTTAACCTGACATATATGCCCCTCCTTGACACTTTCTTTTGGTCAGACACAAGGGGCTTCGTTTTAGTAAACGGATATGTTTATTATGCTGCTAAACTTGTTATTGTTTTACCAGCCATTTTGAAATATTTCCACCTTCATCCGCAAACAATGGGGGCATTGTTAGACTAGAATTGTTTGATGTTTATACCGCTGAACTTGCTATTATTTTACCAGTCACTTCAAAATATTTGTGCCTTAATGCTTGTTGGACTTGGCCCTTTTTCAAGGTTATCCCCAAATGTTTTGCTTCTTCCTCCTATTTTTCCTGACCTGTTGTTGGCTTTAGGACTCTGGGCACTTTACCACAGCAATCAGTGCTAAAGTGCATAAACTCTATGTGTAAATTGTTATTATGATTAATTATCCATGATTGGCATACTTGATTTGCTGGTAAGCCCCTAGTAAAGTGCACTGAGTGTGCCAGGGCCTGTAAATCAAATGCTACTAGTGGGCTTGCAGCACTGATTGTGCCACCCACATGAGTAGCCTGTAAATGTATCTCAGACCTGCCACTGCAGTGTCTGTGCGCAGTTTGTAAACTGCCATGTCGACCTGGCAAGTGCACCCACTTGCCGGGCCCTGACCTTCCCTTTTCTTACATGTAAGGCACCCCTATGGTAGGCCCAAGGTACCTCCTGGGCAGGGTGCAGTGTATGTGAAAGGTAGGACATGTACTGGCGTGTGTGTCATGTCTTGATAGTGAAATACTGCCAATTTCATTTTTCACTATTGAAAGGCTATCTGTCCCATAGGATAGAATGGGAAATACTTTGTAACTTCTTACAAGTATAACTTCCCATTCGGACAACATAGAGAAGTACAGTTTAGCCTCTCTTTAGTAAATATGGTTTTTAAATTGTGTGTTTGAAAATGCCACTTTTAGAAAGTAGGCATTTTCTTGTTTAACCATTCTGTGTGCCTCTGCCTGTTTGTAGATTGACTGTCTGGTTTTGAAGTGACAGAGGCTGGGGGTGTGCATTCACTGTAGATAGCCACAGGGGGGGTTGAGTTGTGCCTGGCCATTCCTGGATGACTCACAGCTAAACTGAACAGACCTTGGCTGAATTTAGAGTAGTGGGAGGCGATTTCCTTGCAGCTGTATAAGGCCTGTCTCCCTTGTACAATGCTGTCTCCACCCCCTGTGGTCATACGACATCAGTGAGGACAGAACTGGTTTGGACTGTGCTCAGAGACCCTTGCACAAGGAGAACAAAGACAACATGGGGTATAAGTAGTAGACCTTAAACCCCAGAACTTTAGATCACTACTACTCCTTTGTAAAGGAGAAGAGCGAAGAGCTGTGAGGAGGAGTACTGCCCCTTTGCTGTGTGCTGTGTGGGATTGGCCTGTAGTTGCTGTTTTCTGTCAAGGAGAGGACAAAGACTGGAATTTGCTTTGAACCTGCTTGAAGAAGATCTCCAAGGGCCTATGTGTGCTGGCCTCCTGTTCTGAAGTCTCAGGGACACAAAGGTTCACCCCCTCGGCCGTCACCTACCCAGCCGGACATCGGACATTGTTTTTAACGGTGCTTCACGGTCTTGTCTATCTTTCAATTTGACTGCTTGTTTCCCCTGAAGTCCCTTCCCCCCTCTGGGCTGCCTGACGCTATCTGCATTCCTTTTCCCCTGCTTACCTTTCCCCCTCTACCCTCCATTACACATAAGACGTTTTGTATTTGCTACGTAACGCGAATATAACTTATGTTATCGTGTAATCTCATGTTTTTCTACATCTGGCATTGTTTTCCTCGCCTCGCCTCCCCGTTATGTTTCCTTCCCTCTATCTTTCTCCTATGTCTATACTTGGAATCTGTAACTGAAGTAATCATGTAATCTGTAGCTTGCTGATCATCATGTAAAGCGCTCTGATACCTCCGGGTCTAGCCAGCGCTATATAAAACTTTGCAAATAAATAAAAAAATAAAGAAATTAAAAACAAAGACATCACCTCCAGCTCCCCTGAACTCTGCTGCTGAGAGTTCTGACCTGCCAGGAGGTGCCTATTCCAGTTGTGTTCCTCTGGAGGTTGTCCCTGCTGCTGGGAGCTGGAAGAAAGGAAGAACTGAAGAAATCGACGCATCGCTCTTCTGCAGCTGTTTTTCCAGTGCACCACCGCTGTGCGAGAAGAATCTCCATGCATCACTGTGCCACAGCAGAACCGATGCAGCACCTGTCGTGGCTGCAAGAACCAATGCATCAAGGGATCACGGTTGAAGAAACCAAAGCCGCGCAGGTTGATGCAACCGCATCGATCGCCGATGCAGTCTGAATTTCCATGCATCATTCCTGTGCAGCAAGTTTTCCTGACGCTTCACCCGTGGACCAGAATCTTCTTGGAGTCGACGCATCACTTACCCTTACAGACCGGATTCGATGCATCACTTCTGCATGCAGCAGAACTGTCGCATCGCCTCCCAAGGTCTCAGGAACTGATGCATCTCTTTGTTTCTCGACGCTTCCCATCTCTGCAGCTGTTTGGCCTTGTGAATTTTGACCAAACTACAGGTACTTTGTGAGAAATCACGCATCCATAGTTTTCTATTTACCCAGTTGTTTGAAACTTTTGAAAAGTCATATTCTTATTACTTTATGTTGGATTTTTGTAGTTTTGGTCTTGTTGAGTTTAGATAAAGATACTTTATTTTTCTTAAACTGGTGTGGTGTCCATTTGTGGTGTTATCACTGTATTACTGTGTTTTGTGCACAAATACTTTACACATTTCCTTTGGGATAAGTCTGTCTACTATTGCCAGGCTACCCAGGGGGTGAGCAGGGGTTATCTAAATGGTGTATCCCCCTTACCCTGACTAGAAGCAAGGGTCCCTATGTGGACAAAGATACCTGCCTCTGCCAACTAGAGACCCCCATTTCTAACAATGCTCAAACAAAAAGGGCATATTTTGACTAAACAGGTTTGATTTCCAAAAAAAGGAATTGTTTGTTTTCACTGGTTTGATTTTTATGTTGCTGAGCTTGTTGTTTCACCAGTCACTTTAACATTTTTGCGCCTTCCAGAAGGGAATTGTTTGTTTAAACTGGTTTGATATTTATACTGCTGAACTTGTTGCTTCATTAGTCACTTTGAAATATTTGTTCCTTCAAAAAGGGAATTGTTTGCTTAAACTGGTTTTAAATAATTGCACCTTCAAGCACAAACCAAAGGGGCATAGGTTGACTAAACTGGTTTTATTTTCGTATGTTGCTGCCTGCTGTACTTGTTATTGTTTTAACGGTCACTTTGAAATATTTGCACCTTCATGCACAAACCATAGAGCAATAGTTTGATTAAACTGGTTTGATTTTTGTAAGCTGTTGTGCCTGTTTTTGTTTGACAAGTCACTTTAAAATACTTGCCCCTTCATGCACAAATAAAAGGGGGAATTTTATGATTTGTCTTGCTTCATTTTTGCATACTGCTGGACTTGTTTTTATCATGCACTTTGAAAGTATTTCACCTTGCTGCAAGAAGAAAAGGGGATTGTTTTAAAAAACACACTTGATTTTTGTATATTGCTGGACTGTTGATTGTTCTATTATGCACTTTGAAAGTATTTGCATTTTTTCTGTTGCTTCAGCAACAACAATTAGTATAGATTCTGTCTTTAGGTACTTGCTAATATGGTTTGTTTTTCTTCTACATGATGTGCTATTTATGGTGTTGTTTTCACTTGTCTGTAATATGTGAGCCTTACATCTTGTAATTAGCATTATTTACACTACAGACATGATAAATACAGACAAACATCTGCATCAATATTTTGAAGCATACAAGCAGTTTTAATTCTCAGTCTGGTTTGCCTGCCTGTTTTTGTCCTGCTTACTAAGAAAGCCATGGTGGTAGAAATTGAAATTGCTTCCTCAGTTCTTTTTAAATACTATAGAGTCGTTATTATCATGCACAGCCCCTGACAGATGCAAGTGTGTGGCATGCAGATAATTCACACCAGTTTATTTCTCTTGGAGCCAGCTGGATACTGAGTTATATCTTGTATACTCCTTGTGTATATTGTCAGTCAAGTCTGTGAAATTGCAGGTTTGGGTTTTCTTTCAAATTTTCAAGTTATTTTCCATCTATGTCAATTCTAATTCAGAGCCTATGTAAGTGCTCTTTGTTCTTCAGTGATAGGCAGTTCCTGAGACAGTAGGGCCACTCCTTGGCATTGTTTGATTGCTGTCACAGTTAAATAATCTGCTCTTGACAATAATGTTACAAATGACGTAGCTTATATGTTAATAGTGTTTCTCACTTTCTTATTAGAATTTTGAGCAAGACAATATACAGACATTTCATTAAATATTGAAGGTTTCAATTCAAAATATAGGTGATGGGCTGGGGCCCCTCCACGTACTTCGTAGGGGGCCCCCTTAAGTTCTGTTATGCCACTGGAAGATATTTGTGAATTAAGCAAAATGTGCCCTAATATTTGTTTCTGGAGCAGAACCTTAATTTCCATGAGAAAATGTTAGACCTGCTAGCCTTAGGGTGGTCTTCCCCCAAACATTTTGCCTACCTAGCTCCATTTTTGTTGCTGAAATTCGTTTTTGTTGACCTTGGGATTCTGTCCAGTTTACTACAGCTAACCAGTGCTAACATGCTTGTGCTCCCTTGCCTAAACATGGTTTAATTTGCTTATACCTGATTGGCAAATTTAATTTACTTATAAGCCTCTTGTAGTATACTACTAGTGGGCCTTCAGCACTTATTGTGCCACCTAATTAAGTAGCACCTTGAAACATGGCCCAGGCCTGCCATTGCAACCTGAATGCAGTTTTAAACTGCCAATTTGAACTGGCAATATAAAACCTTGCCAAGCCTTAAACACCCCTTCTATTACATATGACATCCCTAAGGTAGGCCCTAGGTAGCCCATAGAGCAGGCATTGTAAATAAAAGGTTGGACATGTACTTTTGAGTTTTTCATGTCCTGATAGTGAAAAACTCTTAATTTCATTTTTTTACTACTGTGAGCCTCACCTGTCCCATAGGATAACTTTAGGTTGCCTTATTACATTTAATAAGTGCTAAGTCAGATTTTACATTACAATTTTGAAAGTGCCCCTTTTAGAAAGTGGGCATTTTCCTACCCAGAGCATTTTTGTTCCTGCAGCCTGTCTTAGGACACATGACTGGATGTTACTGACAGACTTTGTGAATTCCTCCTAGGCAGTTACATAATAGAGGGATTGTTATATTCCATATAGGTACCCTATATAGGCGCAGGTAAAATTGCAACCTTTCACCTATATTCTTCCCTACATTACATACATAACGGTTCTTAGGGACTGACCTTTTACCTAGATATGACACTGCATTCAGAACATGAGGTTTCCCCTAGTTCGAATCTCATACATTATGCATGAGGCTTCTTGGAAGCACAGCAGGACTAACATCTCCTGTATAATATCTCTGTATAAAGTTCAGGCCCGACGTCATCCTTTAGGCCGACACAGTAACACAGCAAGGTAGGACCCCTGGGGAGACCTATGGGTATATATACATCACATATTTCTTAGAAGGACAGAGGAGACCGAGACTTCCCAGCTGACACACTGACCAGAGACGCTGAGGTTCCTGCATGCAGACACTCCAGCTCGCAGTGGTCTAACATCCCTCGCGGGGTGTCCAACTCGAGACCAGGACGGGGTCCCATATTCTCTCATTCTCTCATTCTCAGGTAATGGGGATGACTAGATCCTAGAGGGATTCTTGGCATAACACCTACACAGATGCTAGGTGCATTTAGGTACATCTAGTTAGGGAGGCATCGTAGGAGTACGCACTTTTTATCATGTGTTTTATGTACTTGTATATATTCATGATTTCTGCAAGATGGTAGAACTTTACCATCCCTTTACTTTCGTAGTACTTCTAATCATATATCTCTGCTACTGTCTAATGGTTGTTGCAGCTCATCTATTCTACACTAGAATAACAACTGTTCAATAAATACTTATTGAAAACGCCCAGACTGTTTATTCCGTGTATCTATCTGAGACAAACTAAGTAAGCACGAGTGACTGAGCGAAAGGTAGTATATTGATATTGTTTCCATGATTCTGAGGGATCAGGGTTGTCATGTTCTGAGGTTGCCAGAATCTATTCTCTCCTTGGTAAGAGGAGATTATAGTGGCACTGTGAGCTTGCTGATACAGACAGGCTAACGTATCCGGTGGGGGTGCACGGAATCAGTCTGCCACCAATCCAACAGTTTATGCTATCCAAACGCGCAGATCCTGTATAGGTTATATAGGAACTACACGACATGGCACCGCCAACGTTGATTGGGTACTTATTTAACAGTAGAATCTGAGTAGTTCAGTCGTGCTATTCTCAGAGACCCCTACTCACAAAACACCAGAGACGTCTGGAGTGGGTGGGCACAAACTCCGCCACAGCTGAGTAGGCTAATAAATCCTATTTATTGGCGGTTGGTTAATCAAGCTTGAAGGACACAGTGTTCCTAAAATTGTGCAAAAACACCTTATCTCAGTTTCCTTGAAATACTTCTTCGTCTAAAAAATGACTGAAGGCGTGGAAAACGCGGAGGGGGTTGTGCATAGTTTACACCTCTCAGATGAAGAAGAAAATGCAGTTGCAATTCTGATTGCAGAAAATCTTAGAAATACAGTCACCCTGAAACTACTTGCGCATGGTGTAACAGCCAGGGGTGGCATAGTAGCTCTCATGATTAAGGCACACAAATCATATAGAAAAGAGGTATTTTATTCGTGGGTTACATTCCCAGCAGCAAATGCAAGAACAAAAACATTTCACTCCTACACAGAAGGAGATGCACCAGCGGAATATTGTCCGTTTGAGGACATTGAGGTTCCGCTCACGTACCAGGAACACTTATACTGGTTTAAAGGCGCCCTACCCCACATAAGAAGAAGAGTGAGACTCGGCCCGCTCGGAAGAGAACGGGCAACATGGCCAATAATAGTGGCCTACACACCACATCCTGACATTGAAACAATGCCACCAGGAGACTTACTCACACAACACAAAGAATTGATAAAAATTTACAGAAACTTGACGCAATTTGTCATGAGGGCACTTACAGTCCAACCAGCAATAGTTGCAACAAATGGAACTCAAGTTCAGAGTACAGCAACTCAAATCACACCACAAACATTACACGCGGTGATGGGTAAAATGCCCACAAAATGTGAACAAATGCCATTCTGGGTAGCTCAGAAAATAACACAGCTAGAGGCAGTATTCCTGAATACTACCCCGTATGAAAAACACAGAACGCTAACAATCTGCTTGCCCATGGGGATAACACCACAAATAGAGGATTGTACCTCTTGGGCTGCCATTAATACCAGAACTCATGGTATCCCGTCATTAGCAGTAGTACCAGACGTATTAAGACAAATACAAAATGAGTACGGAGCAGAGCCTGCTCTGAACTTAGGGATGAAGTTACTCGGTAACTATGCCCAGGTATCAGCCATAATATTAGCTAATATTAAAGGGGAAGCAGCTTCAGTGGCTATCCGCCAACGCCTAAGGGAGTTCAGTCCTTTAGAACAAGAACACAAACTACCGAAAATAATTGAAACTGCATATGCAGAATTAGGCAGAGACAGTTTGGGTGGGAAAGCTTTAAAACTACAACTGATGGGCAGTCCTGAAAAAGATACTTCTAAGCAGATACCCTCTTCAACAAAGAAGAAGTGGGACAACAAAACACAACAAAACTTTAAAAGGAAATAGATCTCAATCAAGAGGTAGATCTCCTCCACAGGAGCCCTCCGAAAAGAGGTATAACCTTAGGAATAGGGATAATATTAGGAAACCTGACAGGTATCAGGATACTGATACACGTTCCTCTTGTTCCTTTCAGGGTTCATCGTAAACCTCCGAGAGGGAAGGACGGTCAGACAGACAAGAAGAGCGTACAAAGTCCAGAGACAAGCAGCACGCTCAAGATTACACTTCTAAAAAAGAAGAGAAACCAAAGCAAAAGCCACAGTTCAAAAAGAAGAAGGTTGCAGGTCTAAAGATCAGACAAGCCCAGAATTCTGAGGACTCGACTACTGAACGGGGAATGAGCTCTGACGATGCTAGACAGTGCGGCAGAAGTAACAACAGCTTGCTAGAACCTGATGGCATTTCTGGTGACGGTGGACTTGAATGATTATATCACGGTAGAGACACCCGATACTAGGGTAAGTGTCCCACATAAGTTATATGAAATAACACTCCAAATGGAGGGGGACAAATGTAGGACAGTTAGAGGTCTTTTTTGGGAGAATCTGTCATTTGGCTATGACATTTTGTTAGCTGAACAAGATTGGCCGCCAGCATTCATCATGGATTGCCCTAAAGGAGAAACGGAAATTTTACCGGCATTCTCAGACCATATTCCCAGGCACCTAAAACACACATATGCGCAGGAGTGGGTGGTAGCCCAAACCCTGCATCATACAAAAACCATGTTGGACGGGATGAAGAAGCTAAAAAACAGGTCAGGGAGATCTTAGATCAACTTGAATACCAAGGGGTGATCGAAAATTGCACCTCATCAATGAATAATCCTTTGTTTCCGATCATGAAACCTGACAATTCATATTGTTTAGTTTTAGATTATAGATATTTAAACACTTGCACTAAGACATTTGCAGTCCAAAATGCACACAGTGGCGCATTAATGAATAACATTGTACGGAAAAAATATAAAACGACACTTGATATCTCAAATGGATTTTTCTGCCAAAATATAGTGCCTGAAAGCAGGTATCTAACAGCATTCTCAGCGCTAGGGTCCCAGCGTCAATTTTGTTGACTCCCCATGGGGTATAAGAACAGCCCGGGGTTGTTTTCGGCCAGAGTAACTGAGTTACTCCAAAATTTGGATGAAGAGGCATTGTCCTATGTGGATGATATTTATCTAACGGACGATGACCTAGAGGAGCACTTGAACAGAGTGAACACCATAATTTTGGGATTTGCATCTGAGGGCTACAAATTCAACTTTAAAAATCAAAATTGCCCACCTCAGTGTCCTGTTTTAGGATATGAGCTTTCAAGTGAAGGGAAAAGCCTGGCAGCCAATTGTTTAGAAAAGTGCGCGCTGCTCCAACCTCCAATATCATTGAAAACTTAAAATCAATCCTGGGATTCCTGAACTTTGGCAGAACATACATTTTGGATTACGCAGAAAGAGTACAACCTTTCTACGATTTAATAAAACCTGATTTTTCAGTAAGACAATGGACACAGGAACACACAGATATCCTTCGTTCCTTACAAGCTGACATGATAGCTTTCAAACACTTACAGACACGCGTAAACGTACTCAACCTGGTGATCCGTATAGTTGCGGGTCAATCTGGGTACACCTATCTAACATATAATGAAGGTGAAACAGTACCAATTGCATACAATTCACATTTGTACACAAATGCTGAGATGCGCTTCGCATCTACAGAAAAGATTCTAACAGCAGTACAGACTGCTGTAGTGAGAGAAAGAGCACTGGCACAAGGGAAACGAATAATAGTAGTGACTCCAGTTCCAGCCTTAGAGGCTGCGACAAAGGCAAGCATTCCTAACGCTTAAGCCTTACATCCAAGATGGATACAATGGGCTAATTCTCTCACTGCAACAGATGTAGAAAACAGGTACGACCCAAATTTAAAGACACAAGCATTTCTGCAATACGAACAAGAATATCCTCTACCAAACGAAATAATGCCTCTAGATCAGTATGAATATATAATTTACACTGACGGATCAGCTCAACCGGCCATAGGAAGTAAGCAGCAATATAGCGCGGCATGCGCAATCGTCAATGGTCGCATGCGGGATGGAAAGTTGCACAAAAACGCAATCTCTAGGAGACTGCACGGCACAGCTGGCAGAGTTAAAAGCCTTGATACTGGCACTGGTAAATACTGATCGAGAATTCCCCACACTAATTGTGTGCGATTCATTTTACTGTGTACAGTCATATCATGAATATTTGCAGCACTGGGTTCAAAACGGGTTCAAAGATGCAAAAGGTGGCACAATTAAGCATAAAATGCTATGGGAACAGGTAGTGGAGTTGAAAACCGAACTACCGAGAGCTCACGTGATACATACACTGAGTCATCAGCGTGATGGCGTTCACGTTGAAGGGAATTCATTGGCTGATGAAGCCACAAAGGGGGCTGTACACATGGCTTCCATAGCTGCAATCACTCGTTCTAAAACGAGAATAGACGGTGAGATTATGGTGGCTGTCATTGCTTCGCGCAAAAACAGCAAAGCAGTACCAAAAAGGTTTCCACTCAAGTACTCCTACAAGTTAGATGCCAATAACATTCCATTTGCTCACATTCCTGGAGTAGGGGATAGAGTAATTCCAAACATTGATCGTAGGTTAGGTTTTTTTTTTTGTAAAATCTTTTTATTAAACATACGTCAGCATCAAAATATAGCATTATCATAAGTCTCATATTCTATGCATCCTCAGTAGATCGTAGGTTAGGTTTAATTCAAGCAGCACACAAAGGGATAGGTTCTGCACATGCAGGAGTTATGGCGACTGTTTCTTTATTGAAACAACGCTATTGGTGGACTGAGTTAACTAAGCAGACTAAAGACTATGGGGCCGATTCCGATTCCGGCCGGAAAACGTACCGACCGACTCGGAGCCGGAATTAATTCCGACCGACACGTACTGGTGCAGCCCGACCCGCCAAGTACGATGAGAAGCGAGCAAAACCCGACCGACTCGTACGGAACACAAGCCGAAGGACCAAGTCGCGCGGAAAACAGCAATCCGGCCGGAAAAACACGCGATTCGAACCGACCGACTCGCACCCGGAACAATACCGAACGAGACGTACCCGCGGACTCCCACCCGCCAAGTACGATGCAAGGCGTGGAAAACACGACCGAGTCGCACGGAGGACAAGCCGTACGACCGACACGCATACAAAACTGCGAGCCGAAGCAACCCAAAACACCGTGACCGACGCGTACGCAACATAGAAAACAGCACAAACACAGCGTGAACGAAACGGACGAGCCCGTACGAAACAACTGCAGGGTCCGACTCGGTCACAAGAACGTCTCCTACATGCACGAAAAGTACAAAGGGAAAATACACAAAAAAGGCCAAACAAGCTATTACAAAGCCAATAAATACTGGGGGGGAGGGGCAAGGAACAAAGACACACCCACAACTCCACCCATATAAAGGACACAAATCCCTACCATGATCCTTTGCAAATTCAAATTACCTGCCAGCACTCAACAGACAGCAACCACACACCCACAGCTCATCCATCACACAAGCCACACACCATCAGCACCACAACAAATAGAAACCTCACATACACCTAGCAAAACACACACTCACACACCTTCACCTGCACACCAACACACACATCACTCACCATCACCACCCATCACCATGCCCCCAAAGAAGAATCACAAGTTCCTAGATAGTGAATTGGAAGTCCTGGTAGATGAGATCCTCAGGGTAGAGCCACAGCTCTTTGGTACACTGGTCCAACAGGCACCCATGTCACAGAAAACAAAGATGTGGGAGAGGATCGTCGACAGGGAGAACGCACAATCACCATGTTTGCGCACAAAGACAGACATCCAGAACAGGTGGTATGACGTGCGCAGGAGGGTCAAGGAGCTGCTAAAGAAGGACTACATCTTGAGCCAATTCACCGGCAGTGGCCCTCCTGCCAAGCCAGTATACCTCAGGCCCTGGGAGGAGAAGGTGCGGGCCATCCTACCACCAGTGAGCGTCTATGGACTAGAAAACATCCCAGAGCCTGGTGAGTACACAACAAATGTACACAATATTCTGCGACTACACACACACATCACTGTCAAGGGAGAGTCAAACCATGCACTCTTAGCAAATACACAGCAACCAGAACAGAATCATCCCAAAATGTGTATGTCACTCAGAGAAACACAACACATGCCATCACAAAGTGACATTTAACTGTGTCATCACATGTACAAACACAACTACAACTACAGCTAGGCAGTGGCACAAATATAACTGACAAACACATCCAGACAAGTAGCCACCACTACTACACCAGCACACAGTGAAGACCACTGAAAGAAAGGAAATATGTGTATGCTGGGCAAGTCAGTGTAGCCAATAGCATGATGGGAGTTGTAGGAACAGATATTGCTCACCCCCACAACTGTCCCATCAACACCACCCTGAACTATGCGCACATCACAGGGAGTGGAAAACAACTCACAAGATGGCTGACACTGGCTACTGCTGTGGGGAGCACAAGGCCCTGCTGGTAACTGTGCACCAACCAACAGCAGGATACCACTGACTGACATCCTGAAAGACAACTTGCACTCCCTGCAATGGAAGCACGTTCCATGGTGGGATATCTGGCTGGGTGGGAAGGAGGACTCACAGCCCTGACCATAGTTACCAGCAGCGTTTCTCACACACACCCCTAACACAAACTCCACAAAACTCACCTGGGAGAATGCATTGCCTCACACTCCAATCAAATATCCCACAAAGAACCACAACCCTGGGTCATGCTGAGTGAAGCACAGGGACACACATGGGACTTGTAGCAAAACGAACCCCAGGATAACACTGTCAGCCATCTTGTCAGCACAGGCACACAACCCCACAGGGAAGCAGAGTCAAAGGGAAGGAAGCATGGGCATGCTGGGAAGGGGGTGTGGAGGCAATAGCATGATGGGAGTGGTAGTCACAGCTCAACATCCTCCACCCACATGGCCCAGCAAGCTCACCCTCAAGCAAGCACACCCCACAGAGAGTGGAAAGCCCCATTAAAGATGTCTGACACTGGTGCTCTGTTGTGGGGATCACAAGGCCATGCTGGGAACTGGCCACCAACCAACAGCAGGACACCACTGTCAGCCATCTTGCCATTGCTCTCACACTCACACACAGTGAAGTCCACCCAAAAGCAAGTAAGTATGGGCATGCTGGGAAGTGGGGTGGAGGCAATAGCATTATGGGAGTGGTAGTCACAGCTCAACATCCCCCACCCACATGGCCCAGCAAGCTCACACTCAAGCATGCACACCCCACAGAGAGTGGAAAGCCCCATCAAAGATGTCTGACACTAGGGCTCTGTTGTGGGGAGCACAAGGCCCTGCTGGCAACTGTGCAACAACCAACAGCAGGACACCACTGCCAGCCATCTTGCCATTGCTCTCACACTCACACACACTGAAGTCCACCCAAAAGCAAGTAAGTATGGGCATGCTGGGAAGTGGGGTGGAGGCAATAGCATGATGGGAGTGGTAGTCCCAGCTCAACATCCTCCACCCACATGGCCCAGCAAGCTCACATTCAAGCATGCACACCCCACAGAGAGTGGAAAGCCCCATCAAAGATGTCTGACACTAGTGCTCTGTTGTGGGGAGCACAAGGCCCTGCTGGCAACTGTGCAACAACCAACAGCAGGACACCACATCCAGCCATCTTGCCATTGCTCTCACACTCACACACACTGAAGTCCACCCAAAAGCAAGTAAGTATGGGCATGCTGGGAAGTGGGGTGGAGGCAATAGCATGATGGGAGTGGTAGTCACAGCTCAACATCCCCCACCCACATGGCCCAGCAAGCTCACACTCAAGCATGCACACCCCACAGAGAGTGGAAAGCCCCATCAAAGATGTCTGACACTAGTGCTCTGTTGTGGGGAGCACAAGGCCCTGCTGGCAACTGTGCAACAACCAACAGCAGGACACCACTGCCAGCCATCTTGCCATTGCTCTCACACTCACACACACTGAAGTCCACCCAAAAGCAAGTAAGTATGGGCATGCTGGGAAGTGGGGTGGAGGCAATTGCATGATGGGAGTGGTAGGCACAGATATTGGTCACCCCCACAATGTCCCATAAACACCACCCTGAACCATGCGCACATCACAGGGAGTGGAAAACAACTGACAAGATGGCTGACACTGGCTACTGCTGTGGGGAGCACAAGGCCCTGCTGGCAACTGTGCAACAACCAACAGCAGGACACCACTGACTGACATCCTGAAAAACAACCTGCACTCCCTGCAATGGAAGCACCGTCCATGGTGGGATATCTGGCTGGGTGGGAAGGAGGACTCACAGCACTGACCATAGTCACAAGCACCTCCCCTCACACCCCCCCTCAACACATACTCCACAGAAGCCACCTGGCGGAATGCAATGCCTCACATCCTAACTCAAGGTCCCACAAAGAATCACCACCCTGGGTCATGCTGTGTGAAGCACAGGGACACTCCTGGGACATTTAGCCAAACAACTGCTCGGACAACACTCCCAGCCATCCTGTCAGCACAGGCAGCCCACCCCACAGGGAAGCAGAGTCAAAAGGAAGGAAGTATGGGCATGCTGGGAATTGGGGTGGAGGCAATAGCATGATGGGAGTGGTAGGCACAGATATTGGTCACCCCCACAACTGTCCCATCAACACCACCCTGAACCATGCGCACATCACAGGGAGTGGAAAATGACTCACAAGATGGCTGACACTGGCTACTGCTGTGGGGAGCACAAGGCCCTGCTGGCAACTGTGCAACAACCAACAGCAGGACACCACTGACTGACATCCTGAAAGACAACCTGCACTCCCTGCAATGGAAGCACGGTCCATGGTGGGATATCTGGCTGGGTGGGAAGGAGGACTCACAGCACTGACCATAGTCACAAGCACCTCCCCTCACAACCCCCTCAACACATACTCCACAGAAGCCACCTGGCGGAATGCAATGCCTCACATCCTAACTCAAGGTCCCACAAAGAATCACCACCCTGGGTCATGCTGTGTGAAGCACAGGGACACTCCTGGGACATTTAGCCAAACAACTGCCCGGACAACACTCCCAGCCATCCTGTCAGCACAGGCAGCCCACCCCACAGGGAATCAGAGTCAAAAGGAAGGAAGTATGGGCATGCTGGGAAGTGGGGTGGAGGCAATAGCATGATGGGAGTGGTAGGCACAGATATTGGTCACCCCCACAACTGTCCCATCAACACCACCCTGAACCATGCTTACATCACAGGGAGTGGAAAATGACTCACAAGATGGCTGACACTGGCTACTGCTGTGGGGAGCACAAGGCCCTGCTGGCAACTGTGCACCAACCAACAGCAGGACACCACTGACTGACATCCTGAAAGACAACTTGCACTCCCTGCAATGGAAGCACGGTCCATGGTGGGATATCTGGCTGGGTGGGAAGGAGGAGCGGATGACAACCAAATACAACCAATGCAGACCATGTACACACCCCAACATTCACATAGAAATGCCCAAATAATGCAGGACAATGTGCTACACCAATATCAACCCCTGACTGTGACAACTTAGGACAATGCATTGTACAGGCCCGCATCCAGAGGCACAGTCACAACTGTCATGTGTGTCAACCATTGATGCCTGCAGAAACATAACATACATTGTGTGTGTCTCCCAAAAACAGGTGATGATGGGGACACAGCAGCATATGCTGAGGAGTCCTCGTCCCAGGCTCAAGAGGATACGGAGCTCACTGGTGTGGAACAGCCTCTGCCCTCCTCGGATGACGAAGACTTACCTGGCACCTCCGGAGCAAGTCATCATGCAGCACCAGCAGGACCACCAGCTGCACCCCCTGCACCCACCCCTCCAACGACTGTCAACACACATACCACTTCTGCCGACACGGACAGACCAAGGAGCAGCACCACCACCAGCACAGGGACCCTGGACCAACGTGGGGCCATGGACACCACCACCACCAACAACCCACAAGGTGGCCCAGGGTCACCTGTGCCTGCCACCTCAGGTACTGCACGTGTCGCCAGGGGTGGTGGGAGGGGTGGGAGACATAGGTCGCTGCTCACAGAGGGGTCTGGACTGCATGATGACCCACAACTGGCACGCATAGCTGATGCGTACCAGTCCAGCACCGGAGAGTTCAGCCAGGTAGTGGGGCTCCTCAGGGACATCAAACAGCAGCAGGCTGCCCATCATGCCCGCTTGGACTCACACATGTCCCGCGTGGAGTCCAAGTGGGACACACTGCAAGAGATGACGGCGGTGCATAGGGACATATTACAATGCCTCCGCCAGATGAGCAGCAACCAGTCAACACCTCCCTGTGTGCCCACAACATCTGCTGCTGAAACAACTGCAACTGCCACAGGGAGGCAGGATGACTCTGGCGGAGAGTCCCCTGCACCACAGCAGCCTGCACTTGAGGATCCCCCCCAAAGAAGAGGGGCCGTCCGAGGAGGGGCAAGTGAGAGGCCGATGGCCATGTGCAACCCCCAGGAAGCCAAAACCTGTTCTGGAGAATAACCTTTGTGCGCAAACTGTTCACCCTGTTGACTGCAACACAACTCTCCCACATGACATGGGGAGCTCAAGTTGGACCAATGTCTCTGATTACTGTGGACTTTACTCTGGACATTTCTGCTACCAGGACTTCCAAATTATCTAGGAACTTTGGATCACAATCACAATGTACAGCACCCAACAACCTGTGCACTATACTCACACATGTATGTCAATAAACTCACTTATACACCATACTTGCCTCTGTTGTGATTCCAATGTTGTCTCAGAAGTTGCGATGATGATCGGGGAAATGACACTGTGCATGCTAACTGCTACAGCAAGTACATCACCGGCATGTGAGTCATGGCGACTTCACACATATGGGGGAGGCACACCACCAGGGCTACACAACACATACACACCATGGACATCTGACTCATCGCCTACACTGGTGTTGCCAGGAAATACGTTGCATTGCACAGACCCAACACCTACTCACAGTCTGTGTTAACTAGCCCACTGGTGCAGTAAGCAAATGTCAGTCAGATGTGTGACCACAGACAACGCACATCACATAGTGAAGCAAAGGTTTATTACACATTTGCAACATGTTGAAACCACCACAGATGCAAGGTAATCCCACCTGGCAGCGGGCACATAGTCAACAAGTGTAGAAGGAAGGAAGTCCATGGGTGTGGTGCACATCACCTGTAGGGACACAACAGCTACCACCCGGGAAGTCGAATCACGGTGTTGGGGATCACAGTTGACCAAACGACTCTGAAAGTACCCTGTGAAGGACAGAAATGACACACAGTCAAAAGTACTGAAGAACAGGACAGAACTGCAATACTCATGCACAATACATGTTACAAGATACCCACCCAGAACCAAGTTAGCATGTCAACACTGTTGGGGAGTACAGACTACCTGCAAGGACACATCGCTACACGCATACAGACATGTAGCCCATGGACACACTCAAACAGCACCAGAGCACCACCAACACATATCATGCAAACTCACATCATTGACATGCCATCTCTGGATACTCACATTCAGCTGAAGAAGTTGGTGATGAGCTGTGTGAAGACATCACCCTCAACATCATCATCATCATCACTGGCATCGTGGTCCAGGCCAGGATCCTCCACAGGTGGCGGACGTTGGTCATCGTCATCCAGGATGAGAGGCAACTCCTTCTGCACTGCCAGGTTGTGGAGCATGCAGCAGAAGATGATGATCTTGCACACCTTTGCTGGGGCATATGGGAGGGACCCTCCTGTCTTGTCGAGGCAGCGGAAGCGGCTCTTCAGGAGACCAAATGTCCGCTCAATCACTCTCCTGGTCCGACCATGTGCCTCATTGTAGTGCATCTGGGCTGGTGTCACAGGGTTCCTGAGGGGCGTCAGCAACCACGGCATGTTGGGGTATCCGGAGTCACCTACATACAGACAATTGCACATTAGCAGAGTTGGAAAAGAGGGTGGAACACTACATAGCAGAACACACACAATGGTACAAAGTCAGTACACACCTACAAGCCAGGCACGCTGGTTCCGCATCTGTGCCATCATCCTCGGGATGCGACTACTCCTCATCACATACGCATCGTGTGCAGAACCAGGGAAACGGGCACACACGTGTGTGATGCACATATCTGCAAGACAGACCACCAGTGCATTGACCGAGTGGTAGTGTTTGCGGTTACGGTAGGCCTGCTCTTGGGCCTGTGGTGGTACCAACGCCACATGTGTCCCATCAATGGCGCCAATGACATGCGGCATCCTCCCCAGGGCATAGAAGTCACTCTTCACGCCAGTGAGTCGTTGGAGTCTAAGGAAATAGATGTACTGGTTCAGGTATATCAACATAGCCTCCAAAACATCCCGGAGCACACGGCTGAACATGGTCTGTGACATCCCACCAGCAGTCGCCAGAGTGTGTTGAAAGGTACCAGTGGCAAAGAAGTGTAGGGCTGCCATCACCTTCACCTTGGGGGTCAGCGCTGTAGGGTACGGACGGCCAGGTTGAAAATGTGGTGCCAAGCGCACTGCCAAATCCTCAATCAGCTGCCTGGTGAAGCGGCACCGTCGGATGCTGTCCCGTTCCACCATCGTTGCCAGGTCAGGGAATGGTCTATGGACAGCTGGTGCCCTGCAGTGCATAGGTGAAGAAAGCAAGATTGTCAGTCACCCCACATATGTGGCATTGAACACACTCAACATCACATGATACATCATAATGAGGCACAAGTACATGATGTGTGCAGTTCCGTACGGATATGTATGGCACATACATGGCCAATATCTAACATCACAGTCCAACAAGTGGCATCAAGAAGTCCCAGGTCATGCCATCGGATACCATGAGGCCGTGTCCCAGTACCCATCTCCTGCTGCCAAATAACAAACACACGCCACAGTGACATGTGAGGACTGATGTGCCCCAGGCATCACAGCTCAACGACAGGTAGATTCCCAGGGACCCTGTATTGCCACATGGACACTGGCATGACATGGTGTATCATGTATACACCACAGCAAAACAACCATGACCCCCACAGGTAGTGGTCCGTGTTGCCTCGGCAGGACAGACATGGACGTCTGTGACACACACATGCACAACATCAAAGTCCATGCACAAACAACGTGGATGTGGAGACTGCCTCCCATTGTGCACATGAAATCAGAGACATTGTAATCACAACATGCACACAGACTGTGGAGGACCATCAACATTGTGCCAATGGGTCACCCTGGGTTGAACATAACGTCCCACATGGGACTCAGGGGGTATGTGACATGACATACACATACACCACCGTGAACTGTGACCATGCCACATGCTCAGATATGAACAGTTGCACATCACAGTGGTCATGTACACGAAACACCAAGGATTCTGTCCCCATAAACACGTGCACAGCCTGGGGGTGGCTGCCCCCAAGTGACACCCACAGAACAACATGTTCACCCCCATACACGGAATAGGTAATGCAGCCTTACATGCCCTAGGATACAGTTTGGACAAGCTGTGGTGTTGTAGGTGTGCCCCTCACTGCCTGGGAAGTATATGTGGCTGGCATATGTTCACCTGTGACAGGCATGGTGACATATGCCAGTGACTTGTACAGGGATGCGTTGGACAGCAATGGACCGATCAGTGCGCACACATTGGCCATTGCATTCAATGTGCGCTGGTACGCGTTGTATTGGCAATATGCCTTGGACAGCAATGGACCGATCAGTGCGCACACATTGGCCATTGCATTCAATGTGCGCTGGTACGCGTTGTATTGGCAATACGCCTTGGACAGCAATGGACCGATCAGTGCGCACACATTGGCCATTGCATTCAATGTGCGCTGGTACGCGTTGTATTGGCAATACGCCTTGGACAGCAATGGACCGATCAGTGCGCACACATTGGCCATTGCATTCAATGTGCGCTGGTACGCATTGTATTGGCAATACGCCTTGGACAGCAATGGACCGATCAGTGCGCACACATTGACCATTGCATTCAATGTGCGCTGGTACGCGTTGTATCCTATGTACGCGTTGAACAGCAATGGTCCGATCGGTGTGCCCAGCCGGCCCATTGCATTCAATGTGCGCTGGTACGCGTTGTATCCTATGTACGCGTTGAACAGCAATGGTCCGATCGGTGTGCCCGGCCGGCCCATTGCATTCAATGTGTGCGGGTACGCGTTGTATCCTATGTACGCGTTGAACAGCAATGGTCCGATCGGTGTGCCCGGCCGGCCCATTGCATTCAATGTGTGCGGGTACGCGTTGTATCCTATGTACGCGTTGAACAGCAATGGTCCGATCGGTGTGCCCGGCCGGCCCATTGCATTCAATGTGTGCGGGTACGCGTTGTATCCTATGTACGCGTTGAACAGCAATGGTCCGATCGGTGTGCCCGGCCGGCCCATTGCATTCAATGTGTCGCGAGTACGCGTTGTATCCTATGTACGCGTTGAACAGCAATGGTCCGATCGGTGTGCCCGGCCGGCCCATTGCATTCAATATGTGCGGGTACGCGTTGTATCCTATGTACGCGTTGAACAGCAATGGTCCGATCGGTGTGCCCGGCCGGCCCATTGCATTCAATGTGTGCGGGTACGAGTTGTATCCTATGTACGTGTTGAACAGCAATGGTCCGATCGGTGTGCCCGGCCGGCCCATTGCATTCAATGTGTGCAGGTACGCGTTGTATCCTATGTACGCGTTGAACAGCAATGGTCCGATCGGTGTGCCCGGCCGGCCCATTGCATTCAATGTGCGCTGGTACGCGTTGTATCCTATGTACTCGTTGAACAGCAATGGTCCGATCGGTGTGCCCGGCCGGCCCATTGCATTCAATGTGTGCGGGTACGCGTTGTATCCTATGTACGCGTGGAACAGCAATGGTCCGATCGGTGTGCCCGGCCGGCCCATTGCATTCAATGTGTGCGGGTACGCGTTGTATCCTATGTACATGTTGAACAGCAATGGTCCGATCGGTGTGCCCGGCCGGCCCATTGCATTCAATGTGTGCGGGTACGCGTTGTATCCTATGTACGCGTTGAACAGCAATGGTCCGATCGGTGCGCACCCATTGGCTATGGCCTGGCCTGGCAACGGACGCGTTTTCAAAATTTGAACGCGTCTGATGCTGTAAATTCAGTTGGTCACCCACAACAATGTTGCAATTTCATGGGTGTCACGAAGTTGAACATTTGAAGGATGCTGGGGGCGTGTGTAAGTGGTGCAGTTCCATGGATTGGCCAGATTCAGATGATGCAAACGACTTGGAGCTATCACTTTGGACACATGGGACAGTATCTGCCTCTGCAGCACACATATAATGCTGGCTGTTCCCCTGAGAGCTCACTTGCCTGCACTACATGCTCCAGGACGACATCTGCCACTACACTGCTGCTGTATCTGCACCCTCTGGACCCTGCAATGGCACGTACTGTGGAGAGAGCCCCAGCCTTCAGCACTGAGGAGAACCAGGCCCTGCTGGATGGCCTCCTTCCACAGTACAGCAAGCTGTATGGGAAAGCAGGGGAGCAGGTGAGTGTTCTGTCCACTGCCTTTCTAATTGTGCATGTTGTCTGACTAGCAAGGCTAACAGTCTGCACGCCACTGGCTAGCAGGCTCACTGAGTAGTTGTCACCCCCATAGTGTGTAGTTACATGCACTGGACAGGTATAGTGCAGTGACAGTGCATTTAAACTAGGTTTTACTTCCCAGGCAATGATACCATGTAGTAACTGCTGGCATACTGTCCATAGCCATCGTTGCACTGCCTGTGTACATCATGTGCCCCTGTGATTGAGACATGTATATCCAACTGTGTAATGCACGGATATGTTGCATGTGTAGTAATGGCATTCTCACTTTGTTATCCTCACAGGTTGATGCCCACCAGAAGCAGAAGATATGGCTGACCATCGTCCGGGCAGGGAGATCCGTGGGGTTCTACAAGCGCCGGATCCGCAGCTGCCAGAAGAGGTGGCAGGACCTTCGGGGCTGGACCCGGAGGATCGCACGGGTCCAGCTGAAGCTGTCGCCTCCTCGCAGGAGGGGCGGACACCGGACCCTGACCCCCCACATGCTGAGGATCCTGGCGGTGGTCTTCCCTGATCTGGATGGGCAGCTGAAGGCCAGAGAGCAGCAAGGAGGGGGTGAGTCCATGTCTGCATTGTGAACTATGTCTGCCATGCTATGTGCCCTCCTCTGGCCTGGTTAAACTTCCACAGTACATCAGTCTTGTGGTCCAGGACCCATGTCCCTCTATTGTGCACTGCCCACTCCTCATCTGATACCCAGGTGTGGCCCTTACAGTCAGGGTATTGTGCCACTTGGGTACTGTGTCCTTGCAGTTTGCTTGATTCAAGGTGGGGGACAGCATCTGTTTCCCTGACTCTGTGGTGGGCATCATGGGTGGGTCCATTGCTTACACATTGCCTGTGTTCTGACATGTGTTCTGCGTGTCATTTTGATATGTGGCCCAATTGCTGAGCTGATCCACCACATGTGCCTGGGGTATCTGGCACACACCCATGCTGCGGGTGGGAACAATGTTTGTGCCCCAGGAGTGTGTATATAACGTGTGTCACACATACTTAGCCAGCTGCCTACTGTCCAGGGCTCATCCCTCATTCATGTGGGACAGGACAGTCATGCCTACTCCAGGCCATACAATACACTCTGTACTCCCACTGCCGTGTATCAGCTGACACGTTTTGCTCAGTGATTCGTCCCCTTAGGTGTCTGCCTCTGTGTCAGTGTGCTGTGGCTTCGTTGTCAGGTCTGCTGGGGTGTTCCTCGGTTGGGGCTCCGCATGCCACCGGAGATGTGACCATAAGAGATGATACATGTGTGACACATAGGTGTTTGATCACCTGACCGTGCAGACTGGGGTATGCGAATATGAGGTTCAGGCAGCTGTTTCCCATACACAGCAGATTGTGATGTGCTCAGGTGCAGAGGGTAGTGTTACAGGTCTCCCATATGTACAATGGGTATAACCTGGACAGATGAGGGTACAGATGATGTGGTGTGTGGGGATGTACATGTGCACTTGTTCAGCTCCAGGACTTGCATTCCCCATGATCTACTATTGTGACACAGTGCAGAGTGTTGTTGTCTGGCTGCCCTGCCCATGTGACTGGAGACAGTGATGTATGACTTAGCAGGCATGGCTGTGCCATGGCATGTGACTTCCTATTAGTGATTCTGCAGGGGAGTGACATTTGCTACATGCACACCATTGTGGCAATGGCTATCAGGACATGGGTGCATCATGGTGTCTGTCGCTGGTATGCATCACATGCATTTCCTATTTGACTCTGGGCATCCCTTTCATCCGGACACCTGCACTGACTCAGTGGCAAGAGTTGTGATGTGTGCATGTCCACATGCTTCACCGGGTTCTCTGCACTGTCCAAATACTGTGTAGGTGGTGCATGTGTCCACACCGGGGTATTGCCATCCCACAGACACCATACAGATGGGCGCAAGGCCAGGTGGGATGTGAGTGCCATGGTTGACCATCAGACTGACAATTGACTTCTCCTGTTCTGTTTGTGCAGTTTTAGCAATGTTCAACTAAGGATGCCAGGGCTTGCTCTGTAATGTGCTGTACTTACTGTGGTGTGTGCGTTCGGTGCAGGTGACTGATGTCTGTCTGTTTCCCTATTGATTGCAGATACATCCACGGCCACAGGAGGGGACAGCTCCACGGACCAGGAGGAGCCGCAGAGCCAGACTGGGTCAGCAGCCGAGGAGTGGTCGGAGGGACCCAGTGGCACGGAGGGCGAGGGGAGCCACACCGAGGAGTCCTCAGCACCATCCACCTCAGCTGAGGACCAGAGCAACTCGGACGATGACTCCCTTATGGAGGCGGGTGTCAGCAGCCACCACACCCCAGCTAGTGTTGCTGTCCCCGCCACCACCACCACCACCACCGCCCTCCCGTTGGCTCCCATTCCCGAGGTCCGTGGAGGCTCCCATGTTCGGGAGCGTGTCTCCTTCGGGCCAGGCACCACACCCCCTGCACATGTTTCCCCTGCTGCCCTGAGTGAGGAGTCTGTGTACCTCCTCCGCCAGCTCCATGTAGGACAGACAGCGATGCTGAGTGTCCTCCATGCACACACCAGTCTGTTGACTCAGCTGGTGTCATTCATGGAGGGCATCTCATCGGGCATGTCTGTCCTACAGAGGGGCAATAGGTCCATGGACTCCTCCCTGACGGCAGCAGTGTCCCTCCTCCGACAGTCCCTCAACCCTCCTGCCTCTGCCCCATCCACACTCCCCAGCACCTTACCCGTCCCAAGCACACACACACTGGCACAGGCACACACCAGCACAGACACATGCAGCACATGGACACACACGCCAGAAACAAGATGCACACGCACGCACCGTCAGGGGACTGCAACCACACTCACAGGGGATGGGGCACAGGCACAAACACACGCATCGACAAGCACTGCGCAGTCCTCAGTTGCCTCTCCCTCCAAAGACCCCTCCCTTGCCTCACCTGCAACCCCATACAAACAGCGGCTCTTCCTCTGTGACCTTGGCCTCTCCCCCTCCGACCCAGCTGATCCAGCATTCAGGGGGAAGAGGAAGCCCACCCACACGGAGCGGAGTGCCCCTGGCCCCCGGACACCATCCCCCAGGCGCGGACCGACTGAGGCCCCCACCCGCAAGTCCCCCCGGGCCCGGAAGAGCAAGACCCCGCCGCCGCCCTGCAGCTCAGGCACCAAGTCTCCTTCCTCCATCCCTCAGGCCCCCACTCCACAGGTGCCCCCACCACACCCTGCCCCAGGTTCCCCCACCCACAGATACACCATCCCCAGAAGGGTCAGGCCTTCTCCCCCTGCCACTTGCTCTTCCGGCCCCACACCCCCGCTGCGCTTGTCTGTACCACTGATGTGGTGAGGGTGTCCTCCCCTCTGTCCTGCCCACCTTTCCTGATCCCCATTCTCCTCCCCTGGAGGTGGGCACTGCAGTGGAGTCCACTATCACCCTGTCTGACTTGGGCGCTGCAGTGGCGGACCTGTCCACTCCATCTGCAGGGTCCACTGCAGTTGTGCCGGCACCCACAACATCTGAGTCATGCCCCCAGTTGTGCCGGCACACACCATGTCAGACACCTCCACTGCAGTTGTCAGTGGCTCTCCAGCACCCACCACCCCTTCCCTGCCTCCTCCTGGTGAGCCCTGATCCTGTCCCTGTGGTGCCTGGCCTGCCCCCGTATGCCCCTCCTAGGGGATTGTCCCCGGTTGTGATCAGTGCAGGCATGCATAGGATGACATCTGCCACTGTCACCCTGTATAGACTTCCTTGATGGACTGGCCATTGGCCTTTGTTGATACCTTGCAGTTCTTCCAAGTTTTGAACCCACATGCTGAATAAAGCAACTTTCTGTTCTCTAGTGGTTTTGCTTCTGATGTACATGATGTTGATGATGCTAACCGTGCCCTTGCTGCAGTGATGGTGATTTTTGGACTCATGAAAATGAAGTGTTACTGTGCATGTACCCATGTGTTCCAGGGGGACAGTGTCCTATCCTGTGGTGAATCCATGTCGTCCTTAGCAGCATCTGAGGGTGTCATGTATTCAATATTTGGCAATGGGATTTCCTACTTACATTAGCAATGTCACATCTGTGGGTTCCACCCATGCACATCTGTTGTGTTTGCCATTGTTCAATTAGTCTAGTTCCCTGACCGTGTGGCCATCTCCACTGGACATGCAGGTTTGGGCATCAATGGGGAAGGACTCTTCTGTGTTGTCAGTGCAACTTGCTATACATGTGTGTTGGATCTGTGCTGTTGATTTCGTTGACATTCCCATGACCAGGCTGATGTGACGGGAGCCTTCATTTGGTGCTAATTGTTGACTGTGTGACCAAGTGTTCTGCTGACATGATGGAGCCCTACTGATGCGACATATGGCACAGCTTTCCTCACACAGGAGTGGAGTCCCCTCATGGCAGTGTGTACTCCTGTGACATCTCGTGCGCCCAAGGTGTGTGTTGTATGAGCATGTGTGTGTGTTCACTTCCATGTTGCTGTGCATGCTGGGATCCCTAGTGATGTTCCTGTTTGTGATGCTTGCTGAGTTGAGCTATGTTCCCCCAAAGTCTTCTCCCTGGGTTCTCTGTGATGTGGGTGCATGGCACATTACTGGTCATCAG
This sequence comes from Calotriton arnoldi, assembly GCA_963921515.1. Lineage (NCBI taxonomy): Eukaryota > Metazoa > Chordata > Amphibia > Caudata > Salamandridae > Calotriton > Calotriton arnoldi. Next base: position 32,459 of record CAWUFW010007094.1, on the reverse strand, counting down.
GGTGTCACCCATAGGTGTGTTTGCTGTCAGGGCTGAGTTTGTGGGCAGACGCTGATGTGTCACAGTCCGGATTCCCCTTTGCACTTGTTGTTGACACCTGTCATGTGATTTCTGGTTTGTGTTAGCTTTCATTGGTTGTGACACGTTGTGTGTGTGACTGCTGGCACTCCTCAGGGCTGCAATGTTGGTAGTTGTCTATGTGTGTCCTTTGTGGGTGACCTTGGCTTCTTCATAGGTGTGTGACTGTGGCTGGGATCCCATTGGTTTGTGTGGTATTGCCGTCATGTCCATGTACAGCGTAGTGTGCAGTGTGTCAGACATTCAGGAGTCTGGTAGAGTGGCCATGTGTGATGTGTTCCTGCACCTTGGTTCCCACCACCCCCTGGGATTGTCATGGGTGCATGTGCAATGTCACCAGTGCATGTGAGCTTCACTGCTGCACATTGTTGGAGGTCGAGGTGTGTGGTGTTGAGTGTGTGCATATGAGAGTTGTTGCCCGGCTAGACCCCTGCCTCCATGTTGGCCTTGGCTGACAGGCCGTGGTGGTTGATTTGTGCTTGTGTAGGTGTGATGGTAGTTTGTTGCTCGGAACACATGACTGTGGTTCACAGTGTGAACGACATCTAGCTTTGTCATCACAGTGGGATTGTAATGCAGCCCAGGGTCACCACATTGTGGGGGCCCTGGGTGTGGTTCTGTGGTGTCTGTGTGTCTTGCTGTGTCAGTTGCTGTTCCTACATGCTTGTGTGACATGTGTGATTTGTGCTCCCACTCATCTGACAATGCCTGATTGCCCACATAGGGGATTTGGATCCATGAGTTACCTTTGTGTGGCACTGTATGCACGTCTGTGTAATTGGTATTCAGGCCTCCTCATGTGTTGTGTGTTTGCCTGGGGACACTGGTACCCCCCCCTCACCTGTTGTGTTTGATGTGCAGTGTGGGTCTGCCTGTTTGTGTTTGTGCATATCTTTAGTGTGCCATTGGCTGTATGTTGTTTGGTGTGTTTGCCCTGCTGTCCCTGGGACTCCTAGGTCATCAGTCAGCACAATGATCATTCTGTGTGTCCCCCATTGCTGCCATGGTATGGTATCTGTTCACCTCCCTTCTACAGTCTCCGCTGGGTATCTGGATTTGTGTGCCGATTGGTGCAAATATGTGGGTCTGCATTCTGATGGTCACTTCTGTCATTGAGTCATTGATGAGTGTTGACAGTGTCAGCCCCCATGGGTGATGTTTGTCTGCACATGGCCAAAGGTATGTCTTGTTTGCACTGCACTGTTTGCCTCCCCCATTCTACGTTGCTATGGGACACAAGCACTACGTTGCCACTGATGTGTTTGTTGTTCTGTGACCAGGAATAATCCATGCAGTTTGGCAGTTGCAGCTTATTCTTTGTCAACACATACATTTTGGTCACTGTGATGATGGGGGTCTGGACCCCACTGCCACAATGTTCAATATGTGCTTCAGCTATGGACCCCACACTCACATTCTGGTCACTGTGATGATGGGGGTCTGGACCCCACTGCCACAATGTTCAATATGTGCTTCAGCTATGGACCCCACACTCACATTTTGGTCACTGTGATGATGGGGGTTTGGACCCCATTGCCACAATGGTCAATATGTGCTTCAGCTATGGACCCCACACTCACATTTTGGTCACTGTGATGATGGGGGTTTGGACCCCATTGCCACAATGGTCAATATGTGCTTCAGCTATGGACCCCACACTCACATTTTGGTCACTGTGATGATGGGGCTTTGGACCCCATTGCCACAATGGTCATGGCCTGCTTGCATTATGGGTGCCACACACATTTATGTGTGGCACTTATGATAGGGGGTCACATTGTATGTCCACAGTCCTGTTCATTGTTGTAGGCATTTGACACAGTCTACACACGCTTGTCATGGTGTTGGGGGGGATGTCTTTGTGTTGCATTCTTTCTGCTGGTGTGTGATTCTTGTGGCATGTATTTGCCATCCTGTGAGTGGGGGTGGTAGTAGTAGGCATCCAGCCCCCCCTGGGTAGAGGTGGTAGTAGTGGGAGGCACCTGGCACCCCCAGGGTAGAGGTGGCAGTAGTGACAGGCATCCAGCCCCCCATGGGTAGAGGTGGTAGTAGTGGGAGGCACCTGGCACCCCTGGGTAAAGGTGGTAGTAGTGGGAGACACCTGGCACCCCTGGGTAGAGGTGGCAGTAGTGGGAGGCACCTGGCACCCCCTGGGTAGAGGTGGCAGTAGTGACAGGCATCCAGCCCCCCATGGGTAGAGGTGGTAGTAGTGGTAGGCACCTGGCACCCCCAGGGGTAGAGGTGGTAGTAGTGGGAGGCACCTGGCACCCCCTGGGTAAAGGTGGTAGTAGTGGTAGGCACCTGGCACCCCCTGGGTAGAGGTGGCTGTAGTGACAGGCATCCAGCCCCCCATGGGTAGAGGTGGTAGTAGTGGGAGGCACCTGGCACCCCCTGGGTAAAGGTGGTAGTAGTGGGAGGCACCTGGCACCCCCTGGGTAGAGGTGGTAGTAGTGGTAGGCACCTGGCACCCCTGGGTTGAGGTGGTAGTTGTGGTAGGCACCTGGCACCCCCATGGGTAGAGGTGGTAGTAGTGGTAGGCACCTGGCACCCCCTGGGTAGAGGTGGTAGTAGTGGTAGGCACCTGGCACCCCTGGGTAGAGGTGGCAGTAGTGGGAGGCACCTGGCACCCCTGGGTAGAGGTGGCAGTAGTGACAGGCATCCAGCCCCCCATGGGTAGAGGTGGTAGTAGTGGTAGGCACCTGGCACCCCTGGGTAGAGGTGGTAGTAGTGGGAGGCACCTGGCACCCCCTGGGTAAAGGTGGTAGTAGTGGTAGGCACCTGGCACCCCTGGGTAGAGGTGGCAGTAGTGACAGGTATCCAGCCCCCCATGGGTAGAGGTGGTAGTAGTGGGAGGCACCTGGCACCCCTTGGGTAAAGGTGGTAGTAGTGGGAGGCACCTGGCACCCCCTGGGTAGAGGTGGCAGTAGTGGGAGGCACCTGGCACCCCCTGGGTAGAGGTGGCAGTAGTGACAGGCATCCAGCCCCCATGGGTAGAGGTGGTAGTAGTGGTAGGCACCTGGCACCCCCTGGGTAGAGGTGGTAGTAGTGGTAGGCACCTGGCACCCCTGGGTAGAGGTGGCAGTAGTGACAGGCATCCAGCCCCCATGGGTAGAGGTGGTAGTAGTGGTAGGCACCTGGCACCCCTGGGTAGAGATGGTAGTAGTGGGAGGCACCTGGCACCCCTGGGTAGAGGTGGTAGTAGTGGTAGGCACCTGGCACCCCCTGGGTAGAGGTGGTAGTAGTGGTAGGCACCTGGCACCCCCATGGGTAGAGGTGGTAGTAGTGGTAGGCACCTGGCACCCCCTGGGAAGAGGTGGTAGTAGTGGTAGGCACCTGGCACCCCCTGGGTAGAGGTGGTAGTAGTGGTAGGCACCTGGCACCCCCTGGGTAGAGGTGGCAGTAGTGACAGGCATCCAGCCCCCATGGGTAGAGGTGGTAGTAGTGGGAGGCACCTGGCACCCCTGGGTAAAGGTGGTAGTAGTGGTAGGCACCTGGCACCCCCTGGGTAGAGGTGGTAGTAGTGGTAGGCACCTGGCACCCCCTGGGTAGAGGTGGTAGTAGTGTTAGGCACCTGGCACCCCCTGGGTAGAGGTGGTAGTAGTGGTAGGCACCTGGCACCCCCTGGGTAGAGGTGGTAGTAGTGGTAGGCACCTGGCACCCCTGGGTAGAGGTGGCAGTAGTGACAGGCCTCCAGCCCCCATGGGTAGAGGTGGTAGTAGTGGGAGGCACCTGGCACCCCCTGGGTAGAGGTGGTAGTAGTGGTAGGCACCTGGCACCCCTGGGTAGAGGTGGTAGTAGTGGTAGGCACCTGGCACCCCCTGGGTAGGGGTGGTAGTAGTGGGAGGCACCTGGCACCCCTGGGTAGAGGTGGTAGTAGTGGTAGGCACCTGGCACCCCTGGGTAGAGGTGGTAGTAGTGGTAGGCACCTGGCACCCCCATGGGTAGAGGTGGTAGTAGTGGTAGGCACCTGGCACCCCCTGGGTAGTGGTGGCAGTAGTGGGAGGCACCTGGCACCCCTGGGTAGAGGTGGTAGTAGTGGGAGGCACCTGGCACCCCTGGGTAGAGGTGGTAGTAGTGGTAGGCACCTGGCACCCCCTGGGTAGTGGTGGCAGTGGTGACAGGCATCCGGGCCCCTATGTGTATATGTGGCATTGGTGATGGGCATCCCGCCCCTATGGTGCTGCTGTTTCTGGAGTAAGTAATTTCTGCATCCCTGTGTGTGTGTGTGATATGTCTGGTACGTGTAGTTTGTGTTTGTGGTTGGTGTCTGACTTACCTTCTGCGCCGTACGCGTCCGTGCCTGTTCCGGTAGTAGATGTAGAATATTGGTAGGATCGGAACGATGGGATTCATTGTTGGTTCGTCTCGTTCGTCTTCGTCGTTGCTTCGCCTCGTCCTCGTCGCTGGCGTGTTCGTCTCGTAGCCGTGGATCGTGTTGTGGCGTGAATCGGAGCTTATGTGCGCCTCTCCCGGATGCTTTGACGTGCCGTGCGTAGCGACGGGTTCGGCACGTACGGGAAGCGCATCGTACGTGTCCGGCCAGACAGGGCTGCTTTTTGGCTTCCGGGCGACTTGTATCTGCGTTTACGGATCCGGCTCGGTCGGAGATCAGGACCTGGATTGGGTGAGTACGACTCGGTCAGAATCTGCGCTGTTGTGCGCATCGTACTTGTTCGTTCGGATTCATGTGTGGATCGGTCGGGAAACAGGCATTCGCATGGCTTTTTTCCCGACCGAATGGCGTTGGGTGCGTCTCCGACCGAGATCGGAATCGACCCCTATGTCTTGAAATGCGACATCTGCCAGCAGATGAAAGGTTCGACCGTAACACATCCAGCACAGACACCATTATTAATATCAGACAAACCACTAGCGTGTGTTTACTTGGACCACTGCGGCCCCTTACAAAGAGATGGGGCTTACAGGTATATCATGGTTGCAGTGGATTCCTGCTCAAGATTCCTATGGGTGTGGCCCCAACGCTCGGCTGACGCTCAAACTGTTATAAAAGATTTGCGAGTCTTTATAGGGACATACGCAATTGGCACATTACATTCTGACCAGGGCCCTGTGTTTAGCTTTCAGGCTTACAAGGAGGCCATGCGAGGATTGGGTGTAGCTTTGTGGTACTCCTCTCCGTACCATCCCGAGGGAAATTCGGTCATGGAGAGGAAAAACCAAGACTTAAAGCAATCTTTAACGGCTAGAGTATTAGGCACGTGTGAGAGTTGGATAAACATCTGTATGGAGTGCTGCGAGCATTGAATAACATGCCAAGAAGTTCCCTAGGGGGGGTCACTCCATATGAGGTCCTATTTAGGACAAGAATGTGGGTACTTGATCTTGATTGTGAAGGCGCAGTGGCGGACGAAAAGCCTTTTGACATCCATGATCGTTTGGCTGTTTTACAGGATTTAAATGAGTCCAGGACACAACAAAGTAATGTCCATATGAAGCAGACCGCCACTTGGGAAGTCAAATCAGTCATAGCAAGATCTGTCTGGATCCGAAAAGTCAGGGATCTGGTCAGAGAGAAAATAGCGGACAAGAAGGAATTTGAACCATCATACAGAAAGCCTGTACATGTTCTAGCAGTTGAAGGAACAAGAACTGTACTTCTACCGCCTCTTGCCGGAAAAAAGGAGAAAAGATTTGTCTCAATCGACCTAATCAAACCACACTATGTGGCCGATACTGAGTAGTAGGCCACGTGGACTCCAAAGTAGCAGACGCCCTCCTCTCTCTACAATTCAAGAAGTTCAAACGGAAAGACTCATCACTTTCGAAGAGTCTCCTGCACAGAATGATGGACTATGCAATAATGCTATGGAACACATTTCCCTTGAACCTGAAGTTCAAATTCAGAACCAAAATGAAAGACAAATTTCAATTCGACCAAATACAGATGTCTACATCAACATGCCTCAACAAGAGCAAACTATGATTTCTACAAATCCTGATGCAATACCAACAATTGATCGAACTGCTTCTGGCTACTTCATAAACTTTGATACATTTTCTTTGGATCCAAGTGAACCGGAAACGATGCCAGCCCAAAAATCGCGCAAGCAGAAAGTTAAAGACTTTCTGAATTTTCTTAAAAAGACTTACCTGGTGTCATCTTTGGTAGAACTATGGGTAATCACCGGGATACTTTTCTTTCTTTTATGGTTAGGCTTAGTAATAATTTTTAGCATGCTTGTTAATGGAAAATACCTTCGACAAAGCTCTGCAGCCCAAAAGGTGAATTTAATTTTAAAACCACACCAATCATCTCATCGAGAACAAAGAGACTTGTCATCAGTAAACATTACAGCAGTTTCTATACCTGATGGTATAGTTTGGGACAAGGTTGATTTCGATATATTTGGTCCGACCAAACTTTTGAGAATTCCTCATTTATTTAAAATATTGTTGAGTGATATCATTACCTCAAGTACATTTTCCGATGATTGGGATTTTGAAACTGTAAATAACATGTTGTCTGATTTGGAAAAATCTGCTGCATTTTCTAATAGTGAAACATTGGAAAGCACATCAGATTTCGAAACAATGTATCAACACTATGGTCATCACTTTCTGCATAAATCTGCTAAACCTAGAAATGTGTTCACTTACCACCAGTGGGAACATTGTCCAACACCGCCGAAAGGCAGTTCAAAAACATTTACACAAAAGTTTCCATATTTTTCAGGGTTTAATATGTCTGACCCAGCATCATCTTATTATAAGGTTGCACCAACATCAGCACAGAAAAATATGTTAACAAACACCAAACAGATTTAGTCTGCTTCCTTTATTGCCCAGTTGTCTGAACAAGGTTTCGACTTATGGAAAGACACCATAGACTTAAAATCAGTCTGGGGTACTAGGGAATGGCAAGTTCAGGGAACGGAAGCTTTGTTTAGAGCATGCCTTATCCCTCAACAAATCATGTTTTTGAACGAGACAGTGCAACAGACGTCTTGCCTTGGACTATCCAAGAACAAAGTCTTGAACACACCTCGGCTGCCAACTCCATCACAAACCGAGGGTAACATAACATCACAGAAAGAGATTACGTTAAATGACATTATACAATACAACAGATCAGACCCTGATTGGAAGAAATGGTTGATTTGGCCCATAGACACGCATAGTTGTCAGGCGAGAATCATGGGTAAAACCGAAGGTTTCGCTATCCATAGGCCAGATCCACGCTATGTACAGAGAGAACATCCAGGGGTAGTGACATCCTACAGTGTTGGGAAGTTGTGCCTTTATTGGCTAAAAACCTCAACACTCACAAAGGTGAAACAACACTTATCCTTACTGTCACAGGATGTGGATCTCAGGGATTTTTTACTAGGTCCCAGAAAGCCGCGTCAGAAACGTTTCTATTATGCTGTCTACAATTAAATATGGAAAATATCCCAACAAGAGGCCGCAGAGAGGTTACGTGAAATAGACCATATAAATCTAGAAAAATCTCTAGCAGTGGTAGACAATGGGTTAACTACATTGACCTCCAGGACATATTCCTTAGGCAACATTGTATCTTCTGCGATAGACATACTAGAACAAGAGTTGGCCATATTACAACACGGGCAATCTCAATTACGTTCTATTATGTTATTAAGCTGGACGCTGCAATCTTTGCGTGCAGGCTACGTGCCTTGGCGTTATATCAACAGTACGTCTCTGTTTTCTGAATACAATCTAACAGATAAACAGATAGAGATGGCACAAAGGGGAGCAAAATATACAATGCTGCGTATCGAAAAACTGGATAGATTAGTGTTTACAGTGGCAGAATTACCGTCCACAGAATGGCTAATCCATGACCACATAACTCTACAGGTCACTACTTTTCAGTTTCAGTATTGCCTTGAACAAAAGCAGGCAGGCAGATATGAAGAAATGGGTAAGGAATACATTAAGGAATCATGGGTATTACCATACAGATTTCGATGCCGGAGTGGGGATCGAGAAGTGTTTCTAAGAGGTACAAACTGTGAGAACGCTTTAAGTGGATCACTCATATGCCAGGATATGATGCTGCACGGGGCTTGTAATGGTTCTGTAGCGAACCTGTCCTGCCATTTGAGGGGTGCCCCAGCTTTAGTGATTACTCCAGCATTCAGGCTACTTTCAAATGGGAGTTACTTGATGCTGAACAGTCAAGGCTGCTGCGGAATGCTCCCGGGCATCGCATATCTGGTAACCGTGAACTCAGGGTTACTTGTTGTATGCAAATATTGTTTCCACCGACACATACAGTCAGGGAGGCGCCGTTATGGCCTTCACTGAATGTTTCTTTAATACGGTTTGATACTCTAAGCAGAATGAAAGCCATGCTTTTACAGAAGTCTGTGCCCTTAACCTCCGCTCGAGAGACTTTTGATCTCCAGATCGCAAGGTCTTCGGCAGATATACAGGCTCTTATTCATACAAACTGCCCTTTCCATTTTGCAGAAATGGTAAATCGTATCTTTAACATGTCTGATACGACAGGCATAGTCCACCTATTTAAGACCATAGGTTCGGGACTTCTGAGCACCTTTCAGACGGTATTGGAGTTATACCAAACTTCATACACTCCGTATTCGGAAGCATCTTTGGAGGACTTCCGCTCATCCTGTTTCTAATAGCAGGTATCCTGATTGTTTTACTTTGGCTACGCAATGGACGTCCCAGTCACCAAGGAGATGGAAAGAGCACTCCTGGAGCGTAAATACCGTGACTGCATGGTACAACATCTAGGCACACCTCGCCTAAGAGAACTAAGTGCATCTTGGTTCTTGTCATTTCGACCAGTCTGGATGGACTGCATCTTACCTGTCCTCCGATGCCTGTTTTGCGGAGAAGAATGCGTGTTAGACCTTTGTTTGACACTCCCATCTTGTGCGCAACCGGACGTGAATGCTTTACTGGACCCGATAACGGCCCATGTTCTGCAGTGTCCTCAGCGTATTACGATGTTGATGGCGGCATTCCTTGAGCCCCCACAGGTAGTAACAGCACCTGTTGGTGTGGACACCGGCTCCTCCTCTGACACCCAGGCTTTGGACGGCGCCCAGGCTACCCCAGGACCGGCTGCGGACAGTGTGGAACATCATCTGTGCTCAATTGACGTACTCTGCGAGGTGCTACAGGGGCCGTCTACTGCAGAAGCAAGCAACGAAAATGTTGCGTCTACCAGCCAGGACACATGAACATTTGACTCAATTGGCTCATCATGTGCTAGAAGAAATTCGCCTTTTTTAAAACAAGCTCAAATTTGAAACTCAAAACAAAAATTGACATTCCTTTCATTTTTTGGGCATACATGGCTTTCTAATGCTTATAGTGCTTCGGACTATAACTAAGGACACTTTAGAGCTATGGCTTGCAAAACATTTTTTTTAGACAGTTTTAAGTTTTTTAGAACATTTTTAGACGTTTTCAACATTTTTAGCAAAATCAAATGGTTTTATAAACTTTGTGCGTACCAATATCTAGTTAGGCTAGCAGTACGGTAATAAGTTACATATGTCGTCCAGTCGGAAGAGGAGTGGGTGTTATATTCCATATAGGTACCCTATATAGGTGCAGCTAACATTGCAACCTTTCACCTATATTCCTACCTACATTACATACATAACAGTTCTTAGGGACTGACCTTTTACCTAGATACGACACTGCATTCAGAATGCGAGTTTCCCCCTAGTTCGAATCTCATACATTATGCATGAGGCTTCTTGGAAGCACAGCAGGACTAACATCTCCTGTATAATATCTTTGTATAAAGTTCAGGCCCGACGTCATCCTTTAGGCCGACACAGTAACACAGCAAGATAGGACCCCTGGGGAGACCAATGGGTATATATACATCACATCTTTCTTAGAAGGACAGAGGAGACCGAGACTTCCCGGCTGACACACTGACCAGAGACGCTGAGGTTCCTGCATGCAGACACTCCAGCTCGCAGTGGTCTAACATCCCTCACGGGGTGTCCAACTCGAGACCAGGACGGGGTCCCATATTCTCTCATTCTCAGGTAATGGGGTTGACTAGATCCTAGAGGGATTCTTGGCATAACACCTACACAGATGCTAGGTACATTTAGGTACATCTAGTTAGGGAGGCATCATAGGAGTACGCACTTTTTATCATGTGTTTTATGTACTTGTATATATTCATGATTTCTGCAAGATGGAAGAACTTTACCATCCCTTTACTTTCGTAGTACTTCTAATCATATATCTCTGCTACTGTCTAATGGTTGTTGCAGGTCATCTATTCTATCTATCTATTCAATGGTACAGAAAGCAGTGGAGAGATCCAAGAAGAGTAGGACTCCCACATCCCCATCATCTACCATCATACGAAGGTCATCAACAACTAAGGTAATGACTATTTCAATGTCCATGTCTGGTCTAAAACCAGCCTATCTAGAGTGTGAGATATTTTATTTCTATATAAGTTTCTGTTGTGGTGAGACAACAGTTTTTCTACTAACTTAAATAAGTGAGGCAGTAGTCAAAAAGGCATGATATATGAAACATTTTAGCAGTCACAGTCCCTTTTTTGCAACCATTAAATATGTGTTCCTCATTTACCACTAGGGATTGCTAAAATAAGTCTGGCAATGGATATGAAATGACAATTTGAAATGAGCATGTTGTGAGTGCCTCTTTCAAATTTGGGATCATCTATCGAAAATTAGTAAAAAGATTAGCTCCCTTGCACGTCACTTTGCCCAAAATGTGGCAGGCATCCTGTCCAGCTTGTTACAAGTATCATAGGATATAATGCACTTTTAGCAAGTGGACTGCACATCAATCATATTTGTGATGGGGTAATCCATCTGCAAACTCTAAATTTGTCCCAAAGGTTTGTCATTGGGTCTATGGCTTCTTACTCAGTGGCAGAGCTGTGATAATGTTCTTTTAACTTAGAACCCACTAGAGCTACGGAGAATCTGTACTAATTTCAGGATTTTATTTGTGTTTTTTTATTATTCTCACTGAACACATTCGAGAAGAGCATGAATTAAATAGAGAAATGATCAGCTGTCATGGGGTGTCATTGCTGTAGAAAAGTCTGCTTCAACAATTGAACTAAAAGTCTTGTCAAGCAAATGTCCAGTGTTATAGGGTTGACCTTCAATCAATAGAATTCAATTCATCAGTTCAAATATACACAATATAACTTGCATGTCTGGATCTTTAAGAGGGTCAAGTCATAAATTAAAGTCCACCAGAACAATCAGTTTCTCATAGGGTAAGTGTGCGTGTAAGAAACATTTTGCTAACCATACAGAAGAGTCCATTGTGAGTGAGAGTGAGCTGTAATATTTGAGTCACATGCAGTAAATGTGATAACCCAGGTGATAAAAATGAGGATAATTGCATTGGGGTTGGTTTACAAATATTCTTCTGTCAGTTGGTGTGACTAACTCCTTACATACTCCTGGATAGTTCTAGAATTGCCAAGAGCAAGCCACACCTTCTCATGGAAAAAGACAAAAAAGCCTTTTAGAATTGGGCCCTTAGTAACAAAATATCTGATTGCAGTAGAAAAGTGCTATGGTCATACCATCCATTGTTGTGCTGGCTCAGAGAGGAGCATGACATGGAAACCCTGCTCTTTTGTTTGATGTGTACTGTCTGCATTTGATGGATTAACCCTGAGAAATTGTGAGTAGTAAGTATACACTATAGACAGTTCAAATACATAACCTGGTGCTTGGCTCTAGGCTGAAACAGCAACCAATTCATGAAATCATATTTGCCATTGTCATGGTTTAATTTATATTATGACTGTCCTATACACAAATGCAAAAATATTCTAGTGATTATATGGCTGTACCATAAAAGGGCTATTAAGAAGATCCTTTACTGATCCAGTAAAAGTATGTGTAGTTCACCAGAACCCTGATGCCACTGAACCTCCAACAGTGTAATAGCCATGCTGAAAAATATTGACACTGTCCTATTGTAAGTATTAAGGACCTGTTAATGAAGGTTAGTATGATTCATTGCTAGTGGAGGAGTCCTGCTGAGAAGTGCTGGTACTGCCCGTTACTTTTATACCTATTGAGACTTGGTGCTGTAGTCTATTTCATTTATATCAGCTCACAGTATTTTTTAAAGTCTTGTTTCTATCTCACTAATAGAGTAGATGTTAGGCTATGAAGTGTGGCTCCTATGTGTTGATTACTTGTGTAGCAGCCCTGCTGAGAAGTATTTGTAATGTTTCACTTACTTACCGCTAATCTTCATTAAACCTATGCTTTCTCATAATAGCTGGTACATTTTGAGTGTGAGCTATGGCATACCCTAGGTACTGGTGCAGTTGTTGATTCTGACGTCGCGTAGACGCTAGGAGACGTTAGGAGGCGGGGCCAGCTCGGACGAACAAGCCAGCGGTGTACGGCGTTCAGCAGAGCTCCCGATTTTTCACCACAGGAGAGTCCTGCACTGCAGCTCGGTGAACCGCAATCCAATCCTGGTTCAATCTCGTGGGGGGAAAGGCAAATGTTTCCTGTGGCATAAAAACAAGCACGGCCACCGTTAGCAGGTGGCTGCTGAGCATGAGACACGGCGGTCTGCGGAGACAGCCCGACTAGGTTCGGGTGCGGCCTGCAGACACGCCGTATGCCCCCCCCCTGTTTCTTTCTTTCTTCGCTTTCTCCTTGCGGGGAGAGCTCCCTGCACTGACCGCAGCCAAAGTTATAGGCGCAGAGGGGCACGAGAACAGGATGGGACCAGAGCGACTGGAGCGAGTTGAGACTCGCCGCAAAAGGTTGAGTCCAGTCCAGACCAGACTTCCCTAGAAAGATCACTGTGTCAACAAGACTGGGATTAGCCCCAAGTTAAGTGTGTCTGCCCACAAGCCCATAAAAGTGCAGCAACTTCACATAAAGTATTGAATGAAGCAGAAGCAGTGACACTCATCCCGTCAGCCTTTTCACTCATCTAGTAATTAGCAGCACCTGTGGGCAAGTCGTGGTTGTGGTGCAGTGTTGTCTAGCCAAGTTACTGCCTACCTAGCACCAGCCTCAGCCACAGCTTTAGGTATCTGCCTGATTCAACGAATGCAGGAGCCAGGTAGGCTGCGAAAAGTGGTGCAAGCCACTACACCCGCTACCTGGTCTAGTCCCAGTTTTTCAGGCCTATCATTTCGCTACCGTCCGGGAGCGGTCTGTCAAGCTTCCTTGGCTCTCACCCTGCTGAGACTACCTCTACTAACCTGGGTCTTGGTAAGACCAATCAATCAAAATAGCAATCAAAATAGCAAGCAGCAAGCAGCACGCAGCAAGCAACAACCATATCAATAGAAATCGTAAAAGAAACCGTAAAGGAAATTAGACAGTGGTCCGCGACTCGGGCAGCCCAACAAGACAGTGTGAACACACCAACATGAGATCGGGGAAGATTAGAAAGCAACTGGCGCAAAAAAATCCTAGGCCAAAGCAAATGCCAAAAGGCAAAACAAATCCCCGGGCAAGCACATCAAATCCACCACAAACTCCTGGCGCAACAGAGATATCAACCACAATAAGGTGCTCTAGAGGGAAAAAAAGATTCAATCAGGTCACCCTCCACTCACAAGTGACAATAAACAAAAAGACCCGATCGAAAAGGGGCAACTTCCAATTTCCTTTGTAGAACTGGTCGTGGGGGGCTACTACCTCCACCCAGCTGCTGGTTACAACTGTTTACCAATCTTATCCAGTCCCAAGTGCCCAGATAATTATATTTTAACAAAAACATGTTTATCAGTCAACTCCATATAAACATACCCCCTTACTGAAAGGTGTATATAACAACAAACAAAAAATTGTGTGAAGGTGAGAAGGTCCCTCACGTGCGCTTCACCAGAGGAGCTACTGGTAGGTTCTCACCAGCTTGCCCATGTTTCTCATCATCGGTGACCTTCTCACCATTAAGAAAAGAAAAGAAAAGTGTCCGGTCTGAAAGAAAGAGGTGAAGACAACAATGTGTGTGTATAAAAAAGACCCCGTAATGTGCGTGAGAATAAAGTATTTCTCAAAATAAAATTGAGTTAGGACTCACATATATAATGATCCAGTTTTATTCAAAATTGTGAGCCTACTCAAAGTTTAAAAACAAACTGCATGTTGCAGACCACTTCAAGATGGGCCAACATGTTTCATTGCCTGTCTTCTATTGCGGCAATTTCAGGGCTTGAGGTCGAAAGTCACAAAGAATAATAGCACATCTATCCCGCTGCCAGCAACCAACTGCGCTTGTGGACCAATAATAGATAAACTCAGTGAAGCTCCAACAATCCTAAAGACCATACTGCAAGAGGGTAAGCGTTCTAATAAAACCCCAGCACGACATAGTATGGCAACAAGTGTCACACCACCTAGGGGCAAATTTACAACTCCCCCAGATGCCTCAAATGAGCCTGTGCCAGTGCAACCAGTGCAAGTTCCAGCAAAGAATGCTACTGGATAATTTCCAGCTCCTCCATTTAATCCCTCTGTCAATATAAATCGAGCCCAAATCAAGCAACCAACAAGTGGTGAAATCGATCAAGTGAATATACCTGCTACTTCCAGCCTCTTTAGTTATTGCTGTAGTGGACATAAATCAACCTTTTGTCCAGCAGCAAGTAAACAGTCAAATTGATCAAGCTAATACATCTGCCCCCCTCAAACAAAAAAGCAGAGAAAGGGAGCCAGGAAGGCCAGAAAGAGCCAACAGTCCACCAACAGGGTAGCGCAACAGGTGACTAGACTTTTTCCAATCTTTGACTTCAAAAACAAAAAACAAAACTCAATTATATCAGTAACACACCAAGAATCCAAGGAAGACTCTATAAACTCCAATGAGTATCTCATGACGTCGGATACACTCGATACCTCATCAGGAGACCTATTGGAAACACACAAACTAACCAAAACCAAACAGAAGCTCCCGACCCGAGGACCTCAGATGGAAATAACCCAAAAACAACTAATGAACCCTACGCACGGAACGGCTGACCACGAGCAAAGCAAACCTAAGTGAAGAAAACATAAATACCCCTCTTCTCGCGCAGAAAAAACCGTGCTGTCAAATGAGTAAGCGGGAAAATGAAGCACAAGTGAAATGCAAAAAAATAACAATGGGTCTCTCAGCATCGGACAAAAACGTCAACTCATCCAGAGGAGAATGGGAGGTCATGTTACAGAGGTGTCACCAAGTAAATAATGAACACCTCGAGACGATGCTGATAAATGTCAACCTACGCCACACCAGCCCAAAGGGCAATGATCGGAATCAACAACACGAAGATCCCACTCCCCGCTCGTCTCATTCATTCCATATTAGAGTCAATGAGCACCAAAGGAACCAGTCTAATCAGATCCTGCTAACCCCACAATACATGTCACAGGGGCCGCAAGATTACCTAAATAGAGGAAATGTTTTAAACCTATTGGGAGCCATGCCAGCACTAAATCACGTGTCCTCACCGGATTTGCTAGCTATTGAGTTTATCAGTCAAGGGATACATAACCAAAATGAAACAACTTTCTCAACCTGAAGGACAGCAGAGATCACCTCATTAATATTAACCCCTACATCCCAGTTTGAAGCATGGGGTATCACACTATCAGTCCCCATAAAACAATGTTACCGCTTACCATTGCTTCACCGGCAAAAGATGAAGCCAGACAATACCGGCGCAATCCGAGTTCACTCAGTTTTACAAAGTGCTAAAGGTGAGCAGGGCATGATTGGGCTAAAGCCAAAGCCACAAGAGAGAAATCATCAAGAAACTGGTGGGGCCAGAAGGGACGTAAGACATGTATGACACATAAGAAAAAACCCAGCGGCACAGTACTCGTCATTAAGCCTTTTAATATGGAATATAGCAGGCGCAAAACAAGAACTGCGGGATAATTCACCTCCAGACCAGTGGAAGAAGTACTAAATAGTAGCTCATCAAGAAACATGGCTGACCTCCCCAATTTAGGTTGCAGGGTACATTCTTCATTTTGTAAAAGCCATAAGACCTCAGCGATATGGCAGATCAAAGGGCGGACCGGCCGTCTATATTTCCACGGCATTAATTAAACATTGCCCCGTGGGCAGCTAACCCTGCACCATACATAGCCGTGCACAGCATGGGGGCATTATCATCGCAATATAAGGAATGTCATTTAAAATAAGGCAGACTGACTGGCTTTGTCAAAGGTTCAAAACTTTAATATGTACAACAAATGAATATTGGCTTTGTCAGCAGATCAGGACTTCAGTATAGTCAACGTAGATCAATTAGCTTTGTCAAAGGGTCACCACATTAATAATAAAATACATCATAATTTACCATTGAAACACTTAGCCATAATCCAATGCATTCATTATTCAAACACACATAGCAATGCATATTAATAGTAGTTGTCCTTAAACTATTTTAAATAAAGCACTCTTAGTCAAACAACAATAATTTTGTGTCTGAGCCTGTCTTTAACTCTCTTCATGCCACAAAATTAATGCAGCCATAGGACCATCAACAAGGTCCCCCTTCACTCTAGTTTAAGAGCATACAACTCCAGCTCAAAGCGCTTTGGAAATGATGGGAAGCTCTCCTGGGGGCATGTGTTCAATGATCCAAGAGAATTACTGTGTTTTTACATTCCTAAACCAGCTGGTGAAGGAACTTCTGCATCCATGGCACCTCAGCAGATTGTCAACTGTGTCTTCCCAATCTGTCATGGTTTTATTATTTAATATCTGTACCTCTTCTACGGAAGAACCATGGATTGTTTTCTCAAGGTTTTCCAAATTACTTTCTGTCAGGATGCGGTGAGGGATATACTTACGTTAGCACTCTGGTTTCACATGACATGCCATGTGTGTCTTCAGAATAGGAAGAGAATGGAAATGGGTGCTGCATAGTCAGAAGTGACCAAAAAACTCTATGGCGGAGTGTGTTAGGTCACGCTGTTTGTGCTGATTTTTAGAGCAGCTTCTTTCTGCCGCTCAAGTAGATGTTTTACTCAAGCAGCAGCTTCCTCAACGCAAACGGAAATTTTCTCAAAGTGAGCGGTAGCGGCCATCCGCGACTGTCCGCGTTGAGAAATCTCACCGAGAGGTGGTCTGGAGTAAGATTTTCCTTGCTTGTAAATTTAACGTTGGCAAGGGTGAGCGAGGAAAAAAATCCACTCCGCTACGCAGAGCAAATTGTTTTGGAACTCCGTGACTACGTGGAGTGCAGAGTGGGAAAAACTCTGCAAACTCCGCGAGTCAAACAGAATTTCACCCTCAAGCCTAATATTTTGCACTTTGCGAGTTTTCACAAGGAATCTGCCATCAGGATATGAATTTGTAATCTGTATTATGCTAATTTTAATAAGGTGTTTGCCATCAGGATTATAAACTTGTATTTGTGCTTTGATAGTTTGCAGACCAATCCATCACACAGGAGTATTAAATTTTGTTTTGATCTTTGCTTGATTTTAAAGAATTCATTCATCAGGATTACAAACTTTATTTGCACTTGTAAACTCCACATAGAGACATCCATAAGGATTGATAGCTCAATATTTATTTACATGTTTCTAATAGGAATGACAAAGGGCCTGATTCACAAAGGTAAAGTTAGACTTTGGGTCTAAGTTTTGACCAAAAGTCTAACTTTACTACTTTTCGGTATTCACAAAGGTAAGCTACGTGTAGTATATTTACGTCTGCACTCGGGGCGGAATCTACGCACTCGGAGCGGAATCTCCACAGTTGGGGCAGAGATCCACCCCGAGTGTGGAGATTCCACCCCAAATGCAGAAACTCCGCTCGAGTGTCAACGTAAAGATAGTACTCATAACTTAGACATTTGGTCTAAGTTTACCTTTGTGAATCGCGCCCCAAGAGTGTAAAATACAGAGAGTATCAACATGTGTAACAGATATAATACCAGTTAGGGAAAGAGATCACGACAGCAGGGGCCAGAAGGGACTACAAGCCCCAGATTCCAGAGCACCAGGGGAGGCACTCCTGCACTGCTACACAAAGAGCGCTGATGGATCCCACAGGGTGGGAAGGAGAACGTGGCAGCAGGGGCCAGTAGGGACTACAAGTCCAGATTCTAGTGCCAAGGGAGGTGCTCCTGCACAGCACTACCAAGCGCATTGACGACTCCTGCAGTGTGCGAGGCAAGCAGGGTGCCCCTGGGCTGGGCACGCGGGCCAAGCAGGCCCATCTTTGCCCAGAGTAGGCCGGGCCAGCCCTCTGACATTTGCAGGTCCAGAAGGTGTGAACTCAAATTATTTTAATCTTCTGCTCCCTCTGACCTATAACCACAAGTTTTAACCCAGAAGCCGTTTGCCTGTTTTTTGTTGTGTTCAGGTGTACTAGCATGGGGAAAAGGAAGTTGTTGGAGACGTCCATGAGGGCTTCTACATCAATGAAAAGGAACAGTACAGCAAACAATTGCAATACCTTAACTGAGATTGACACCTTGATCGAAGAGGTTGAATCTATGTAAAAATCTAAACCTCCACTTGACTCCCTCCCATCTTCTTGTCTTGGTGCTAAGGGGGCTGGGAAACCAGTGGCAAACATTTTCCTAAGAACTCAGAGAAGAGGGGGCGGAACTTGCCTGACTCGAAAATGGCCGCAAGTTAGTCCGGCTCCCCTGATCGCCACCAATAATCCGGAAAAATCCTGCTATAAATCCTTCCTGGGACCCTCGCAAGAGAGGTCGCTAGTTTGCTGCTGATGAGGGCTTTTGGAGAAACTAAGCAGTCCTGAGATCGAAGCCGTACGGTGAGAGCCTCTGGCGGCAACGGCTGCGGCGATACACAGGAGATAGAGGCCTCCGCCCTACGAAGCAATTGCTTTCTTCCTGAGCTTGGACGCAGGGAGTGCTGACGGTCCCCGCGCGCTGCAGCTCGAGGTGCGTGGGTGCCGCGCTACATTGGACTGAGTGGAAGCTTGCTGGGCCGTGGACTGCGGAAGGGGCCGTAGTCTGGTGCTTGCTGTGGAGGCCGATGTCGGCAACGTGGCACCTGCGGGTGAGAGCCATCGGCGCTATGGGCGGTTTCGGTTCACCGGCCCGTGAGCGCCCTCGCTTCCTGGGGACACGGCCCCTGACCATAATTGAGGTGCGGAGATCAGGCGACTGGTGAGGTCGCATCAGCGTGGGGACCTGCCGTATTAGGAGAGCAGGAATCAGCGATCTGGTGAGGTGCGCGGCGTCCTCTGAGCCTGCGATTGAGGTCCCCTAAGTGGCCCCTCCTCGGATTGTTTAATTAGGCTTCTACTTGTTGAGGTCGCTACTCATTGCCACCTGCTACCCTGCCTGCACTTCATACTAGCACTCCGATGTAAATGTATGGCATGCATGTGCTGATGGTGGGGCCCTGAGGAGAGCTGTGCCTCCATAACAATGCTGCTTACTGTCTGGAAGATCCTCCATTAATATAGGGCCGCCTTGGTACTTATACGGCCTGGTGTGGTGAGAACTGTGACCTACATTGCTGCGGGTGAGTAGCTGATGCTGTACATTGGAGGGTTGATCAGGTGGATTGCCTCAGAGCACATAACACTGCTGGCAGTTTGATTGCATCTCCCCAGCGAAGATATTGTGTGGTGCCAACGTAATAGCCTAGAAAGAGTGCCCCTTCTGTGACTTCCCCAGCTGCAGAATGGGTAAATTAGACAAGCTCCAGTCAAAACTGCCATTCGAGCTCTGCAAAATCCCAAGATCGCGGGATCCCACGGCTGCCGAACAGGATGCTGCATCTGATGACCAAGACGCAACAGCAGATATGCACGTGAAACAGGCGTTGCGGGTTATCCAGCAAATTCTCTCTAAAATTGATAGTAAAATCGACGCACTGTTGTTCCGTATGGATAGGATGTCAAAGCGTCTTGATAAGCACGGGGACAGGCTCGACTCTGCGGAGCAGCGAATATCTGACATGGAGGATGCCGTATGGGCGGATGCTGGGACTGACAAGGAAAGAATAAGATCCTGCGGATGCTACAAGCCAAGGCGGAAGATCTCGAAGCGAGATCGAGACGGAACAATCTTCGTATTTTGGGAGTACCAGAGACATCCAATATCGGAAATATGGAACAACATGTGGAGCAGCTGCTCAGCACGCTTCTAGGTCGGGATACTTTCTCAGACATATTCGTTGTGGAACGGGCGCATCAATCCCTAGTGCCTCGCCCGGTCCCTGGGGCACCCCCTGGACCTATAATTGCAAGGTTGTTAAACTACAGGGACCGGGATGCCGCTTTGCGAAAGGCACGAAAGCTGGGTACCCTCCGTCATGAGGGCACGAATATATCGCTATTCCCGGACTTCACGATGCAAGTGCAGGAGGCGAGACTGCTCATCATTCCTGACAAAAAGAGATTACGAGAGCTGAACCTGGAATATAGTATGCTATATCCCGCCAAACTTAGGGTCAGAATGGGCGGTAAGGTACATTTCTTCACAGACCCTAAAGCAGTCCTGCGCTTTCTTAAAGACAAGGGGCAGCGTTCGAAGCACCATGGTTCACTGACCACTTCCCAGCTCCGCACGGACTACCCTCCAGGTACAGACGGAGAAGGTGAAGACTGAGAGACACTGAAATGGACTCTCATGGGTAATGACATTGAAAATGCAGTGACTGCGTGTTTAGTACACAGCCAAAATCCCATGAGATTCCTGGGCAGGGGGAATAGTAGTCTACTAATGAGGATGGAAGGTACAGTTCATGCGTAGTTCTCCACTGTCCAGGTGTAGAGTATCACTGTAAGTACTACTGGACTGTTAATTATGTGTCAGACTCAATGTCCATAATTTTTCTGTATCAGTGGGTGGAATAATAAGCCGAAATTACTGCATTAATTTCGCCAAATGACTGCATTGTAGTGACCCTCAAAGCATTGTTTATTCGGGTGACAGCACTCGAGAGCGGAGACATGTTGGTGAAGAACTTCAGAAAAGATGGCAACATCTGTCCCCAAGTGTATCACACTATCTTGTTTGCTTTGCTGGGTGTTTTGTTTTGTTAAAGGGGTAATGGGGAGTGGGATGGGGCGCGAAATAGCCACGGAAGTTGTGGGTTTACGTGGCGTGGGTGGGATGTTTATCTTTGTAGACAGGGCTGCGCGCTGTTTGAGAAACGAGTTGCGGCATTTCAGCAATAGGCAGGACGTGTGCACATGGGTCCATCTTACATGGTTGACAGGCTCGCGCAATGGCCTCTGAGGGCGGGAAGGCGCAATCCTTACATCTCATGACCTGGAACGTTCGAGGTCTAAATGATAGCAGGAAAGTTCGGAGAGTGGCAGCCTACTTAAAGAGGCACTCGGTGGCTATTGCGATTATACAGGAGACACACTTGGCGGACGACACGTAGTGAGGAGGTCCACCGTAAATTGCAAGGGCAGTGTTACTCCGCAGAATATACCTTGCATGCCAGAGGAGTCCTGATATGGGTGGATAAGAGAGCAGGGGTGGTAATGACTGGACTATTAAAAGACCCTCAGGGCAGGTTCGCGGTAGCCCTTTGCACTAAGGGGGACCTTAAAATCCTTGTGGTCGGTGTATACGGACCGAATCTTGATGATCCTTATTTTTATCGCTCGTTAACCGCAAAGCTGGCACAATGGGAGGGTGTCCCGCAGGTGTGGGGCGGGGATTTTAATTGCATTTTTAACCCAGACATTGACAGATCTCAAGGCCCACCCTGGACACCATGCACACTGGGGGCCTAATTGATATATGGAGGCATAGGGCGCCCTTAGAGAGAGGTTATACACATTATTCCTCAGTCCATGACACTCACACTCGCATCGATTATTGGCTTATTTCAGGGGTATTAAACACCAGAGTCACGGCCTGCACTCACCTCCCTAGGACATATTCTGATCATTTCCCAGTTCAGCTCACAATGCGATACAGTGCACCTGGGGTCCTGGCGTTCTCCTAGCGATTTCCTCCCTACTCTTTACTAGACACTGTTTTTAAAGCTGGGTTAATGACTGCCATAGAAGATTTCTTTGCAAACAATTTAGGCCCTGTCCCGGCATTCGCTATGGTCTGGGAAACCTTTAAGGTGTATATATGGGGAGTAGTTTTCCACACATGCGGGAGTATTGCGCTCCATTCGCGGTAGATTAGCTTCCCTGGAAACAGAAATTGGCCACATAGAAAGGGAACTCTCCGGGATAGGTGGTATCCAGGCCACTGCAGATCTTAAGGAGAAACTAGTGGAGTTTACGAATACTGCAAACGATGAACTGAAGCATATGGGGAAGTACGCCACAGCACGCTGTTAGGGGGAGCAGGAAAGACCTGGCGCCACGTTAGCTGGGATATTGCGGCCCAAGAGAGAGGTAGATAGGATGGTAGGCATGATGGATAACAATTGACTTCCTCTGCACACCACTGAGGAAATAGCGGACCACTTTCGCTCTTACTATCAATCATTGTATACGTCACAAATCCCGACGGATAGCGTTGCCATTGAGGAGTATTTGTCTTATATTAAAATGCAGTGGCTAGTGACGGAGCATAGAGAACACCTGATGGCGCCTCTGAAAACAGATGAGATTAAAGACGCACTTCATAATATGGCAGCGGGGAAGGCTCCGGGGGTAGATGGGCTCATGGTGGCCTTCTCCAAAGAATTCCAAGATTTATTGAACCCTTACCTCAAAATGCTTTATGAAGAGATGGCAGAATCAGGAATTATGCCCCCCTCCCTGCGTGAAGCTGTTATTGTCACACTATTGAAGGCTGGCAAGCAACCCAATCATTGCGCCTCATACAGGCCCCTATCTCTATTAAATGTAGATGCCAATAGGCTAGCCCCATTATTGCCTGGCATTATTCGTCCTGAGCAGGCTGGTTTTGTCCCTGGTTGCAATCTGTTACAGAACTTAAGGACCTTATTCGGGGTGGTGCAGAGATTGAATCCAGACGTCAAGGCCGCAGCAGTATTTCTCGATGCCGAGAAAGCATCTGACTCTGTGGAGTGGGGATTTATGCCTGCAGTATTACGTAAAATAGGTTTCGGGGAGGTTTTTCTGCGCCTTGTGTCGGTGTTATACACATCACCCACTGCCAGGGTTAGGATTGGTGATACTGTTTCAAAATCATTTACCTCACGCGAGGCACGAGGCAGGGTTGCCCGCTGTCTCCCCTGCTGTATGCGATAGTCACTGAGCCATTGGCCTGCGCCATCCGTGAATATCATGCGCATAGAGGATTGGGGTTTCCTGAGTATACACTGAACATTGCGGCCTATGCAGACGACACTTTGCTATATATATGTAACCCAGAAGATAATTTGTCCCCCATACTGCGCGAGGTAGTCCAGTTTGGTGGGTATTCGGGGTTGCGAATTAACTGGGACAAGTCCATCATATTTCCGCTTACTCCAGCCACTACAGCACCGACCGTGGAGTTCCCATTGCGATGGACCACTGAGGCAGTGCGATACTTAGGCATAAACATTCATACCGACCCTCATACCGACCCGGCGGTGGTCATCCGGGAAAATTATGGGAGGGCTACGCAAAAGCTGGTTGAGGATGTGGACAAATGGATCAGGCTCCCGCTATCGTTAATGGGGAGGGTTGCCATAATGAAGATGGTGGTTCTCCCGCAATTTCTCTTTTTATTCCAAAATATACCAATTCCATTACCGCGTACCCTGTCCAAACAATTGCGCACACAGTTAATTAGGCTGGCTTGGGCCAGGAAGCAACCCTGGATACGGTGGGATTCTCTTACCTTGCCCCATGAGCTGGGGGGGCTGGGTGCTCCTGACCTGGAGAAATGCTACAGAGCGGAAAACAGCTCATTTGCTCATTATTGGATTCATGGCCCGCATGACACACCTTTCTTGCACTTGGAGAGGGGCACAGCAGCACCGCTCACACTACCCCATACACTTTCCCAACCGGCTTCTAGGTGCCTACATATTTTTGATTCATTGGCCATTACTGCGCAGGCGTGGCAGACACTGTTGCACATGCAGGCAGGGGCGTTTCTATACTCGCCAGAGATGCCGCTGCATTGGTGCTTATGGGTCCCATTGGGGCAGGATGCGGGAGCTAGGCGTGCATTACAGACTGTGGGCATCCCAAAAATGGGAGACTTCTTTAAGAATGAGTCATTGGTCAACTGGGAGGCTTTACAATGCCAGGATGTACAGCCGGCAGGCACAGCATTGTTTCACTTCTTTAGGGCTAGGCATCCATGGCATGCTCTCGTGGGTGATGACATGTTGGAACCGCAGGCCATGGGGGCCCTCACCACTCTTATTAAAGTTAGCAATCCCTTCAAGCTGATTTCTAGGTTCTATACCAGCATGCAGGAAACCCGTTGAGCTGAAGTCCTGAAGGTCAGATTGGATTGGCAGAGAGATTTGGGTGCTCCATTAAGTGATAAAGAATGGCAATACTGCTGCTCCCGTACCCGCTCTGTCTCCCTGAATGGTAGGCATAGACTTCTTCACTTTAAATTTTTACATAGAGCTTACTGTACCCCAGAGCGGCAGTTCCGATGTGGGTTATCAGAGAGCTCCTGTTGTCCAAGATGTGGGGTGGAGGGAGCAAGCTTCTGGCACCTGGCTTGGCAGTGTCCTGGGATCCAATTATTCTGGAATACTGAGTTCCAAGAGCTAGGGACTATTATCAGTGCAGACTTAGAGCCGGATCCCAAGATGGCATTGCTAGGGTGGGATTTATCCGTGGAAAAAACATTGCGCCCTCTACTAGCTATTGGACTACTTTTAGCAAAGCATCATGTGGCAATCCGCTGGGCAGGTGGCCCGGTACCAACCTTACAAGAATGGCATGCCGATATGTTGTATTGTAATACAAACGCGGACATATATAACAAACTGCTCCATCCCACGAGCCGGCCCAAAAGTTGTTGGGGTCCATATCAAACATATCTCCTGAGTAAAACTGCAAGTACAGAGGTAGACCCAAACGGCAATGCTACCATGACTTCATCTCAGGAGTCGCATGTGTAGGAGACTATGGTACATGGGGGCTGCAACACAGCCTGGTAGATAGAGCTATTCAGAAATTGATCGACCTTGGAAGGGTTTTCAGACAGTGGAGGGAGGCGGGAGATAGAGCGTGGGTGCATTATTCGTTCCAGATGTCATACATGTATGAAGTACATCCCCCAGATGCCTGCTTTGTTAAGTGTTAGATTGTAACAGGTCTTATGCACTGTCATGCTGTTATGCCTGCACGTGATACAACGGATTTTGTTAAGTTGTTTGTATTTTGTAATCCAATAAAATCAATAAAAATAATTTTTAAAAAAGAACTCAGAGAAACAGAATAAAGCTAATTGATATCAGCCCAGTAAGCAGCCGATAACAAACAATGGGTGTGCTATGACTGAAGCTTTACATATTACACTTACTCAGAGTCTAAGTCTAATCACAACCCTGATGCTATCACTGTGCCCTATCGTAACTGATATGCCCCACTGGAGAATCTTGAGCCTGTTGTACATTGTGACCCAGCTTCTTTGTGTGGTTCAGGGGATATTTATAACAATGCTTGCTCCCCTTCTGATCTGATACAGGTCTTGACAAAGACAGTTGTTGATCTTAAGGAAGAATTTAAGGATCTAAGAATGCAGATTAAATCCTTAAATGGAGTAACATCTAACAATAATCTCCCTATTCCAACAATTGACTTCTGGCAACTAGTGGGTATGGCACGTTTGACATCTCACCCTGATTTAGCTTGTCCTCAGGATAAACAATGCTCATTTTCTTTGGATATCTTTGGATACTCACTTGAGTTCAGAGCCTGGTATTCCTACTGCCCCACAGTCAACAATCCAGAGGATGGAAGTTTCTCGAAATGCTGGTGGGCCTTATAACAATTTTCCTTCTGTCTTTCCTTCTTCCTTGATATTTGAGGAATCAAGAACTCAAACCATGGTATGTAAATTTGGCCCAGGACTTTGAAGGCGGCACGTTCACAACCTTTTGATAGCATTGTGCCCCATCTGCTAGTTTAGCATCTATTTCCCCACACGATTGCAGGTGGAACCATTTAAATGCATAATGTCCCTAGGCTGCTACAAGGGGCGAGGGAAGACCATGAGTCATTCACTTTTAAAGTGATACATTGGATACAAAAGGTTTAAAATGGCCGTCAGTTATTCAACAGGACATTGTTGGGGTGAAACGTTGTAGTGGGGGGAACTGGACTATATTGAAATCAGGTTTGTGTCCTGCGATTTGGCAGATAGTATCATTGCACTGGAGGTTTGCTTCCCTTGTCCCAAGTCAATAGAAATGTGTCTAAAGTTTCACGTTCCCTAGATTGTAACTGGAGCCTATCCAGTGGAAAATGATTTGAGAACTTGCCAGCCAAGGGGCCTTGGGCAGACTGAGGACTGGCTGTCTACATCTTCATTTAATCCATTTTCTGCTCCTACAGTGCCTCCTGAAGTATGTACTTTACTTTTGTGGAACATTGGCACTTAAAATCTACAGCTGTTGATCTGGACTTGGGGTTTTTTATTTACATTTAATGTTTGTTTGCTGCAAGAAACTTAGGGGGATATTCTCAAGGACTTATCGCCGAGTTATCTGCACTTTAGCGCAGCAAAAGTGGCGAAAGAATTACCGCCCCATTCCCAAGCTGGTGCAAACTGACCACATCGCCAGTTTTCCAGCGATAGCTGCCGCAAAAAACATCGCCACGGATGAGAGAGACAACTAACGCTAATGATATGCAGAGTAGGCGTTCCCGTGCAAAAACACACGAAAACACCACTTCGCGACATTCACAACGACCAGCCAGATCTGCGATGCGATCCAAAAACAGGCGATAAGGCGCGTTAGCAGCAGGGATTTAACACCTGCCTTTTACTGGTGTTAAGCAGGATGACAAACTGCAGTAGGAAGGGAGCCCAGCCCAGAGCCACATCTGAAGACCAACAGATGCCATGGAGACAATGATCGTGCAGCCTGGAGACCCAAGAGGGCCACAACACCCACCGCAACCACCCCCAGGCTCCCCCCCTGCTCCCCCCCTGACTACCACAGAGGCAACGCAGAACAGGACAGCGAACGTTCCCAAAACTCACCAGCCTCAGAGACTCAACGCTAGAGGAAGTCATTGCCCACTACAGGCACAAAAGGACAACCAACCACCGCTTCCTGACCCACATTGCCCACAGGCTGACGGTACCAACACGGCGGACAACCACCATCCCTCCGCAGATGAAGCTGCTGGCTGTGCTGCACCTGTTGACCCCTGGTACCTCCCAAACAACAACTGCCAGAGTCGGAGGAGTCTCACGGCCAGCCCTATCATACGTCCTCCCCCATGTCATGGATGCATGTCCACAATAGCAACAGCGGGCCCCTGTCACCGCACCACACGACAGTTCCAATTCGTAGTGTCCCTGCGCAACCAACCCCAACGCCAGCCGTTGCCAGACGCCACTGTGCCCCAGATCCAAAACTGTAGTAACTGAAATGGGGGTGCGCACGGTCATGAAGTCCAGTAGTCAACACTAGTGTAAAAACAGACCTTTATTTAAAATACAACAATAAACAATATGAAAAGCACAGCTAACGCCCAACGGGGAACTTCATCAGGGCAACGTGTGGATTCAAGTAACTGCATATGCTGCGGGAACTCCCCAATACCATTCCATACTCCGGAAGTCAGTATCCAGAAACCTGTTGGACAAATGGTGACAATGGTCAAGCGTCCGTATAGTCACAAACCTAATCTGGTACAGTGCATAGCACTTGGACAAACCGGAATGCTCACAGGAAAGACAAATCCTGCACAAAAAGACCGTAACAGAAGTACGTGTGGTCGTTACCTATGTAGGAAAGAAAAGGGAGGTTACGGTCACACTAACTTCTGTTACGGTCTCATGATGCAGGAATACTCATACCTGTAAGCATCACGGTTTGTATCAGCTTGATACCCCTGCACCTTCACTTCCCCCACCCAGCCACGAGGGCGCCACCATGACCGGTGGTGCCTGCGCGATCCTGTGTGCCTGCTGCACCCCAGCCCTGGTCCCCAGACCAGTCCGCCAACCAGCGATGAGTGCCCGCCCCTGCGCACCCAGGCCTCAATGCTCACCTGCCGCCACCGGCGTGTCTCCAAGAGGGCCCACCACGTGCCGGTGCAACCTCCTCAACCTATCGCTGGATTCCGCGCCACAGGCCCCCAGCGCACCCTGCTGCACCACGCCGCGGAGTCATGTCTGTGCAGCCTGCTGCCCTCGGCGTACACTGCGGTCCAGCTGGGATCACAATTCAAATCGAATCTTGATTGGCAGGACGGTGTATCGAGGCCTACGCATCATCGCAGGCTGCACACCCGCTCAGCTCTGGTGCCACTAACTCAGTGCACCTCAAGTCATCGCCACGTGGCGGTAGGCCCGTGCCGGCCTAAGTGCCTCGGATGCCACCAACTCTGTGCACCTCAAGTCACCGTCCCGTGGCGGTAGGCCCATGCCGGCCTAAGTGCCTCGGATGCCACCAACTCTGTGCACCTCAAGTCATGTGCCCTTTATGATTGGGTCCCGTCGTGCGGACGCCATCATGTCACCTCCGGCAGTGGGGAATGTGATGTGGTAGGGCCCTAGGCCCTCATGCATAAATAATGACCACACGGACACACTCAGCTAGATAGTGGAAATGGCCTCGGGCACGTGTGCACGGCCCCTTTTATTGGCAGGGTCACATGTCCTGTGACGCATGTGCTGGATGGGTGTGGTGTGGGTGTGAACCAGCCCTCAGGGAGTGGCTGTGGCATGCTGACAACTAGACCTGTGATCAGCAGATCACTACAGGGAAGATGTGGGACATGTAGCGTTGTCGTCCCCCCCTGTAGGCGTAAGCGGAGTGGGCTGGCCTGGCGTATGCCAGTCCAGCGTAGGGGTGTGAACCCCGGCGCTCTGGGCGTGGTTCCGTTCTGGGCTGGACAAGAAGGCAACTAATGCGTGTGTCTCTGATGTGGTGTCGGCGCAACCCGGTCCGCAATCGGTAATGTTGCACCGTGTGACTCAAGTCCCACAACATGTGTAACATGGACGTAAGGGGAAATCACTGACCCTACATTCATCCATACTTCCATACTTGAATGATCATAGACATGGCACATCCGTGTGAATTTGATTGTTTAATGCACATTCAGTGGAGTGTTGTGGCTGGAGCAGTACAGGGCCATGCAAACCGCACTTTACATTGTTGGCACGTGGAGGGCCAGCCAGAGTCCCTCAGGGAATGACAAGTACATTGGAAGAGGAAGAGTTCAGTCCGCAGTCTGATAGCTGTGTCATTGGTGACCAAACAGAATATGGCAGTCCATGTCGAGGTCCAAGGTGAGTGTCGCAGAGTGCATCGGGGGACAGTGGAAGGTGATGATGCAGAGGGCAGAACCAAGCAGAAACAGGCCATATGGCGGAGATGAATGCTACCGCTTCCTTACTACTAGTAAGGTAGATTCATCTGCATCTTCGTCCTCTGATGTCTCATGTGCCTCACATGTGGGTGGTGGTGTTTTCTCTGCAGCACTGTGTGGCAGTGACACATCAGGGGCCGGAGGTGGATTGGCTGCCGCACGGTGTGGCAGTGACACATCAGGTGCCGGAGGTGGATTGTCTGCTGCACTGTGAGGCACTGACACATCATGGGGCGGAGATGTGGATGTCGAAGCAGCAGCAGCATTCATCTGCGCCAGGCCTTGTGGCAGCAATGCCATGACGAGGATCTGCAGGGCATGGTAGATCCCAGCTACATCACGCTGGTGTGCAGCCGTGGCAGCCATTCTTTCCGCCTGCATCCGCTCCCTGTTCTCCATGATCCTCTGCATGTGTCCCAACTCCCGGCTGACATCGCTGGGGCAACTCTGACTAGACAGTTGTCCTTGTCTCAGAGTCAGGACTCCAGCGATGTCAGCCATGGATCGTTGGAGAGGATGGAGCGGACTGTGGGTGTCCGTTAGGGACTGTAAGTGGTCCCTGATGGGACTTAGACACCCACGTATGGCATCTAGTTTGGCTGCCATGAGGTCGAACCCCACCCGCACCTGATCAGCCATCTCCTTCTGGCCCTCTAACACACCGCGTTGGAAGGCCATGTGTTGTTCGTGGGGGTCCTGGGAGACAGCTGTGATGGTGGGTGATTCCTGCTGTGTTGTCTGTGCAGGGGGTTGGGTTTCCTCGATGCAGCTGGGCTGCCCTGCTCCTGGAGGTGGGGTGTCAAAGCTGTCCATGAGCCGTTGGAGGGCGTCAGTGTCGGTGGAGGGGAGGTCCTCATCATCATCAGTGAAGAGGTGTACCGTCTGCTCGGCAGGAGGTGTTGATTCACCCTCTGCAATGTAAAGGGGAGATGCAGTTTAACATTGTTTTCACATGTATGTTGACGCATTGTACAGGTTTACATACAAACTGCATGACAATGTACATTGTGACTGTTTGGGAGGAGCTGCCTATTCGATGCGGGACAGTGGACATTTCGACAACATCACAGATGTGTGTTTGTACTTGTGCATGGGCTTGTTGTGAGATTAGTGATGTGTGGGGAGGGCCCCCTCTGGGCACATACTCGACGGGGGCCTACTTGCAGTTTCTAGGTGTGCTACAGTGTGCCAAGGGGATCAGGGACATGCTCCAGAGTAATTGTGGGTATGTACTGTGCTATGCTTAATTGTGCATGTGTGCCATTGTGCCCATCTCCCCAGTCCCTGGTCGTTACTCACCCTGTTGCTGTTGTGTCGGTTCCTGTCGAGCAGTGTCCGGTCCCCCAACTCCTGCCACCGTCTCCACACTGATGACTGTGGAGACCATTTCCTCCATCTCGTCCAGTTCCTCCTGTGACGCTGGACTCCCACCTCCAGTCTGTATTGCTGCCTTCTGGTTGTTGGCGAGTTTCTGCTTGGTACATTTGACGCGTTATCAGGAGACTATCGCATGTTACTGCCATGTTGAGAATACGACGTTGACACAGAGTTATTTTCCCGCGATGGACGGCGATATGTAAACGTGCGTTAGCCTTTTTTGACGATGATTATCGCACGTTCTTGAGAATATCCCCCTTAGTGTACAGAGCCTGTATATAGACCAGGGTTTACACCGTTTTACTGTCCAGCTACATCACAGGTAGAGGACGACCTGTAGGTGGGCTAATTGTTTGGGTGAAGAACTTGCTGGACGGTAGTATTAGAAAGATTAAGTTAAACACTTTGGACATTTGGGATTGTCTCTTGATATATATAACTATAATGTCTACAATAGAATATGTGGGCTTAATAAGCCTTGTAGTAACCTTACTATTCGTGAGCAAGCAATTTACATTTTACCATCTGAATGCCCATTGATGGTTGTGGGTAATTGTCTCTTGACATTCTCTCAACATCAAATCTTAATTGGGCAAATACCTACATTCAGAAATTGGGGGAGTCGAAGAGCGCTCTGCAAGAGATTCAGTAGCATCCTGAAGAACCTGTTTTCAGCCCTCAGCCTTCATGTGTCCCCATAGCTCTGACCCATAAAGGTCAGTGCCTTTAGCTCTAGCATTAAAGATCTCTACTGGTGGTGCTAATGATCTTGCCTGAGTTTTCTTCAACAGCTTAATCACAGCTGCCTCCTGCTGGAGTTTTAAAGTACTCTTCCTAATTTGTGTGGACCATCTCAGTTTATTCGACAGATTGATATCCAGAAATTCGAAATCCCGGACCTGTTCCAGGGGTAACCCATGCAGCATGATGCTCAACGTCACCCATTTAAAGGGATTCAAAACCATAGACTTCGTCTTGTTAATATTTAATTCCAACTCCTGTCACTGCAAACATTTTTAAAGTGGTCTGCTATGGCCTGCAGACCTCGCAGAATTTAGGATTTTAAGAGCGTGTAATCTACATACAAGAGAGTAGGAATTTTGTGAGATCCCAGTTCTGGGGCATCATTACCACGAAAATCTAAAAACTTTAAAAGATCATTAATATACAATATGAACAAGGTCGGGCCAGGACACACCGGTGGTGGACACCCATCTCACTCCTGAAGGGAGCAGTTAACTGGCCTTTGTTTCTATATCCAACTCGGGCAAATTTAGATGCATGCAATCTTATTAGGACAGACAGGAGATTACTGTGGGGCCGATTATGATGGCGGGCGGAAAAGCACCCGGACCGCCATGGTAGCGGAAATCAACCGTCCGCATGTACCGCGGGAAAACCGGTGGTCCGATTAGGATCAACCGCCAAGAAAATCCGACCGCGGAGGAACGATGCCAGGAAAGACCGCCGGTAGCGTGCGGAGCAGGCGCAATTCAGTCCACGGCGGTCGGATTCGCACAGAAAAAAGCCCAAACCGCTGCACGGCCAGCGGATTGACCGCACGTGGAATTAGGATACCACCAAGTGTACGCAGCAAC
>CAWUFW010007093.1:1037500-1054748 GCA_963921515.1 Calotriton arnoldi | reverse complement strand
ACACCAACACACAGTGAAGGCCACTCAAAGGAAGGAATTCTGTGTATGCTGGCCAAGTCAGTGAAGCCAATAGCATCATGGGAGTCGCAGTCACACATATTGCCCCCCACAACTGTCCCATCAACACCACCATGAACCATGCTCACATCACAGGGAGTGGAGAAGGACTCACAAGATGGCTGACACTGGCTACTGCTGTGGGGAGCACAAGGCCCTGCTGGCAACTGTGCACCAACAAACAGCAGGACACCACTGACTGACATCCTGAGAGACAACTTACACTCCCTGCAATGCAAGCACATTCCATGGTGGGATATCTGGCTGGCTGGGTGGGAAGGGGGACTTGCAGCACTGACTATAGTCACAAGCACCTCCCCTCACACACACACCCCAACACAAACTCCACAGTACCCACCTGGTAGAATGCAATGCCCTCCATCCTAACACAAGATCCCACAAAGAACCACCACCCTGGGTTATGTTGTGTGAAGCACAGGGACACTCTTGGGACTCTTAGCCAAACAACTGCCAGGACAACACTCCCAGCCATCCTGTCAGCACAGCCAGCCCACCCCACAGGGAAGCAGAGTCAAAAGGAAGGAAGCATGGGCATGCTGGGAAGGGGGTGGAGGCAATAGCATGATGGGAGTCGTAGTCACTGATATTGGTCACCCCCACAACTGTCCCATCAACACCACCCTGAACCATGCTCACATCACAGGAAGTGGAGGACTCACAAGATGGCGGACACTGGCTACTGCTGTGGGGAGCACAAGGCCCTGCTGGCAACTGTGCACCAACAAACAGCAGGACACCACTGACTGACATCCTGAGAGACAACTTACACTCCCTGCAACGCAAGCACGTTCCATGGTGGGATAACTGACTGGCTGGGTGGGTGGGAAGGAGGGCCGGCTGTCAACCAAACACAACCAATGCAGACCATGTTCACACCCCAGAAAATACATAGAAATGCCCAAATAATGCAGGACAATGTGCCACACCAATATCAACCCCTGACTGTGACGACTCAGGACAATGCAATGTACAGGCCCGCACCCAGAGGCACAGTCACAACTGTAATGTGTGTCAACGATTGATGCCTGCAGAAACATGACATACATTGTTTGTGTCTCCCAAAAACAGGTGATGATGGGGACACAGCAGCAGACGCTGAGGAGTCCCAGTCCCAGGCTCAAGAGGATGCCGAGCTCACTGGCGTCGTACAGCCTCTGTCCTCCTCGGACGATGAAGAACAACCTGGCACATCCGGTGCAAGTCAACATGCAGCACCAGCAGGACCACCAGCTGCAGCACCAGCAGGACCCCCTGCACCCACCCCTACAACGACTGTCACCACGAATACCATCCCTGCCGACATGGACAGAATAAGGAGCAACACCAGCACAGTGACCCTGGACCAACCTGGGGCCATGGACACCACCACCACCACCAACCCCCAAGGTGGACCAGGGTTATCTGTGCGTGCCACTGCACACACTGCACATGTCAGCAGGGGTGGTGGGAGGGGTGGGAGACAGAGGTCGCTGCTTGCAGACGTTGCTGGTGTGCATGATGACCCACAACTGGTACGCATAGCTGATGCGTACCAGTCCAGCACCGGAGAGCTCAGCCAGGTAGTGGGGCTCCTCAGAGACATTAAACAGCAGCAGGCTGCCCATCATGCCCGCTTGGACTCCCACATGTCCCACGTGGAGTCACACATGTCCCGTGTGGACTCACACATGTCCCGCGTGGAGTCCAAGTGGGATGCACTGCATGAGATGACGGCGGTGCACAGGGACATTTTACAATGCCTCCGCCAGATGAACAGCAACCAGTCCACACCTCCTGTGTGCCAACAACATCTGGTGCCGAACAAACTGCAACTGCCACAGGGAGGGAGGAGGACTCTGGCGGAGAGTCCCCTGCACCGCAGCAGCCTGCACTTGAGGGCCCCCCAAGAAGAGGGGTCGTCCGAGGAGGGAAAAGTGAGAGGCCGATGGCCAAGCGCAACTCCCAGGAAGCCTGAACCTGTTCTGGATGTTCGCCTTTGTGCACAGACTGTTCACCCTGTTGACGGCAACACTACTCCAACACATTGCATGGGGAGTACAAGTTGGACCAATGTGTCAGACAACTGTGGCCCCGATACTGGGGATCCTGTCTACCCGGACTTTCAATTCACCTAGGAACTTGGGATTGCAAGATTCATGTACAGCACAACCCATCCTATGCACTATTAACACAAATGTATCACAATAAACACACTAATACACCATACTTGCCTCTGTCGTGATTCCAACGTGGGTGCTGTTATGGGGATGATGAACTGCAAAATTACACTGTGTATGCGAACTGCAACAGCAAGGACAACACAGGCATGTGAGTACAGGAAACGTGACACACATGAGGGAGACACACCACCAGGGCTACACGACACATACACACCTAGGCCATCTGACTCATTGCCTACACTGATGTTGCCAGGGAAGACGGTGCAATGCACAGACACCACACCCATTCCCAGTTGTAGTCAAGTAGCCCACAGGTGCAGTAAGCAAATGGCAGTCAAATATGTGACCACAGACAACGCACATCACAAAGTGAAGCACAGGTTTATTACACAGTTGCAACATGCCGTAACCACTACAGATGCAAGGTAACCCCACCTGGCAGCGGGCACACAGTCAACAACTGTAGACGGAAGGAAGTCCATGGGTGTGGCGCACATCACCTGTAGGGACACAACAGCTACCAGCCTGGATGTGCAATCACGTCGTCGGTGGACACAGTTGACCAAACGAATCTGAAAGTACCCTGTGAAGGACAGAAATGACACACAGTCAAAAGCAATGGAGTACAGGACAGAACAGCAAAACACATGCACAATACATGTTACAAGATACCCACCCAGAACCAAGTTAGCATGTCAACACTGTTGGGGAGTACAGCCCACCTGTTAGCACACATCGCAACACACATCCAGTCAAGTGGCCCATGGACACACTCCCACAGCACCAGAGCACCACCCACACATCATGCCAACTCACATCATTGACATGACACCTCAGGATACTCACATTCAGCTAAAGAAGTTGGTGATGAGCTGTGTGCGGACATCACCATCACCATCATCATCATCATCGTCACTGGCATCGTGGTCCAGGCCAGGATCCTCCACAGGTGGCGGATGTTGGTCATTGTCATCCTGGATGAGAGGCAACTCCTTCCGCACTGCCAGGTTGTGGAGCATGCAGCAGACGATGATAATCTTGCACACTTTCGCAGGGGCATATGGGAGGGACCCTCCGGTCTTGTCCAGGCAGCGGAAGCGGCTCTTCAGGAGACCAAAGGTCCGCTCAATCACTCTCCTGGTCCGACCATGTGCCTCATTGTAGCGCATCTGGGCAGGTGTCACAGGGTTCCTGAGGGGTGTCAGCAACCACGGCATGTTGGGGTATCCCGAGTCACCTACGGACAGACAAGTGCACATTAGCTGACTTGGAACAGTGGGCGGAATACTACAGATCAGATCACACACAATGGCACAAAGTCAGTACACACCGACAAGCCAGGCACGATGGTTCTGCATCTGTGCCATCATCCTGGGGATGCGACTACTCCTCATCACAAAAGCATCGTGTGCTGAACCAGGGAAACGGGCACCCACGTGTGTGATGGTCATGTCTGCAAGACACACCACCAGTGCATTGACCGAGTGGTAGTGCTTGCGGTTCCTGTAGGCCTGCTCCTGGGCCTGTGGTGGTACCAAAGCCACATGTGTCCCATCAATGGAGCCAATTACATGCGGCATCCTCCCCAGGGCATAAAAGTCACTCTTCACGTCAGTGAGTCGTCGCAGTCTAGGGAAATAGATGTACCGGTTCAGGAAGAGCAACATTGCCGCCAAAACATCGCGGAGCACACGGCTGAACATGGTCTGTGACATCCCACCAGCAGTCGCCACAGTATGTTGGAAGGTACCAGTGGCAAAGAAGTGTAGGGCTGCCATCACCTTCACCTTGGGGGTCAGCGCTGTAGGATACGGCCGGCCAGGCTGCAAATGTGGGGACAACTGCACTGCCAAATCCTCAATCAGCTGCCTGGTGAAGCGGTACCGTCGGATGCTGTCCCGTTCCACCATCGTTGCCAGGTCTGGGAATGGCCGATGGACAGCAGGAGCCCTGCAGTGCAGAGGAGAAGTAAGCAAGATTGTCAGAAACCCCACATATGCGGCATTGAACACACTCAAGATCCCAACATACATCATTATGAGGCACAACTACATGAAGTGTGCAGTACCGGAAGGACATGTATGGTACATACATGGCCAACATCTGTCAACACGGTCCAACAGGTGGCATCAATTAGTCCCAGGTTGGCCCATTGGATATCATGAGGCCGTGTCACAGTTCCCATCTCCTGCTGCCGTGTCACAATAACCCCCACAGGGACATGTGAGGACAGATGTGCCCCAGGCACCACAGCTCAACGACAGGTACATTCCCAGGGACCCTGTAATGCCACATGGACACTGGCATTACATGGAGTATCATGTATACACCACAGCAAAACAACCATGACCCCCACAGGTAGTGGCCCCACTTGCCACGGCAGGACAGACATGGACGTCTGTGACACACACGCACAACATCAGAGTCCATGCACACACAACGTGGATGTGGAGACTGTCTCCCATTGTGCACATGAAATCAGAGACATTGTAAACACCACATGCTCAAAGACTGTGGAGGACCATCACTATTGTGCCACTGGGACACCCTGGCTCAAACATACCATCCCACATGGGACTCACGGGGTATGTGACATGACATACACATACACCACTGTGAAATGTGACCATGGCACATGCACAGATATGAACAGTTGCACATCACAGTGGTAACGTACACGTAACACCCAGGATCCTGTCCCCATGAACACGTGCACAGCCTGGGGGTGGCTGCCCACAGGTGACACCCAAAGGACAACATGTACACCAACATACACACAATAGGAAATGCAGCCTTACATGCCTTATGATAAAGTTTGGACAGGCTGTCGTGTGGTAGGTGTGCCCCTCACTCCCTGGGAGCTATCTGTGGCTGGCATATGTCCATCTGAGACAGGCATGCTGACATATGCCAGTCACATGTACAGTGATGCGTTGAACTGCAATGGACCGATCGGTGCCTCCGGCCGGCCCATTGCTTTCAATGTGTGCGGGTGCGCGTTGTACCCCTGTGCGCGTTGAACTGCAATGGACCGATCGGTGCCTCCGGCCGGCCCATTGCTTTCAATGTGTGCGGGTACGCGTTGTACCCCTGTGCGCGTTGAACAGCAATGGACCGATCGGTGCCTCCGGCCGGCCCATTGCTTTCAATGTGTGCGGGTACGCGTTGTACCCCTGTGCGCGTTGAACTGCAATGGACCGATCGGTGCCTCCGGCCGGCCCATTGCTTTCAATGTGTGCGGGTACGCGTTGTACCCCTGTGCGCGTTGAACAGCAATGGACCGATCGGTGCCTCCGGCCGGCCCATTGCTTTCAATGTGTGCGGGTACGCGTTGTACCCCTGTGCGCGTTGAACAGCAATGGACCGATCGGTGCCTCCGGCCGGCCCATTGCTTTCAATGTGTGCGGGTACGCGTTGTACCCCTGTGCGCGTTGAACAGCAATGGACCGATCGGTGCCTCCGGCCGGCCCATTGCTTTCAATGTGTGCGGGTACGCGTTGTACCCCTGTGCGCGTTGAACAGCAATGGACCGATCGGTGCCTCCGGCCGGCCCATTTCTTTCAATGTGTGCGGGTACGCGTTGTACCCCTGTGCGCGTTGAACTGCAATGGACCGATCGGTGCCTCCGGCCGGCCCATTGCTTTCAATGTGTGCGGGTGCAGCGTTGTACCCCTGTGCGCGTTGAACTGCAATGGACCGATCGGTGCCTCCGGCCGGCCCATTGCTTTCAATGTGTGCGGGTACGCGTTGTACCCCTGTGCGCGTTGAACTGCAATGGACCGATCGGTGCCTCCGGCCGGCCCATTGCTTTCAATGTGTGCGGGTACGCGTTGTACCCCTGTGCGCGTTGAACAGCAATGGACCGATCGGTGCCTCCGGCCGGCCCATTGCTTTCAATGTGTGCGGGTACGCGTTGTACCCCTGTGCGCGTTGTACCGCAATGGACCGATCGGTGCGCACCCATTGACAATGGGCTTGCCTGGCAACGGACGCGTTTTCGAATTTCGAACGAGTCGGTTGCTGGAAAATCAGTTGGTCACCCACAACAATGTTGCAAAATCATGTATGTCATGAAGTTGAAGATTTGAAGGATGCTGTGGGCGTGTTTTGGTGCTGCTATTCTATGGATTGGCCAGATTCAGAAGATGCAAACGACTTGGACCTATCACTTTGGACACAAGGGACAGTATCTCCCTCTCCAGCACATATATATTGCTGGCTGTTCCCCTGAGAGCCCACTTGCCTGCACTACATGCTCCAAGACAACATCTGCCACTGCACTGCTGCTGTCTCTGCCCCTCTGGACCCTGCAATGGCACGTACTGTGGAGAGAGCCCCAGCCTTCAGCCTTGAAGAGAACCAGGCCCTGCTGGACAGCCTACTTCCACAGTACAGCAAGCTGTATGGGACACCAGGGGAGCAGGTGAGTGTTCTGTGCACTGCCTTTCTGAATGTGCATTTTGTCTGACTAGCAAGGCTGAGAGTCTGCACGCCACTGGCTAGCAGGCTCACTGAGTAGTTGTCACCCCCATAGTGTGTAGTGACTTGCACTGGACAGGTATGGTGCAGTGACAGTGCATTTGAACATGGTTTTACTTCCCATGCAATGATACCATGTAGTGACGTCTGGCAAACTGTTCATGGTCAGCTTTGCACTGCCTGTGTACATCATGTGCCCCTGTGATTGAGACATGTATATACAACTGTGTCATGCACGGATATGTTGCATGTGTGGTAATGGCCTTTTCACTTTGTCATCCTCACAGGTTAATGCCCATCGGAAGCAGGAAATCTGGAAGGACATCGTCCGGGCTGTCCGGTCCGTGGGGGTCTACAAGCGCCGGATCCGCAACTGCCAGAAGAGGTGGCAGGACCTTCGGGGCTGGACCCGGAGGATTGCATGGGTCCACCTGAAGCTGTCGCCTCCTCGCAGGAGGGGCGGAACACGGACCCTGACCCCCCACATGCTCCAGATCCTGGCGGTGGTCTTTCCAGACCTGGATGGGCAGCTGAAGGCCAGACAGCAGCAAGGAGGGGGTGAGTCAAAGACTGCACTGTGAACTCTGTATTACATGCTTTGTGCCCTCCTCTGGCCTGGTTCAACTGCCACAGTGCAGCAGTCATGTTGTCCAGGAGCCATGTCCCTCTATCTTGTGCACTGCCCACTGCTCATCTGATACCCAGGTGTGGCCCTTACAGTCAGGGAATTGTGTCACTTGGGACTGTGTCCTTGCAGTTTGCTTCACTAAAGGTGGGGGACAGCATCTGTTTCCCTAACTCTGTTGTGGGCATCATGGGTGGGTCCATTGTTCACACAACGCCTGGGTTTGGACATGTGATCTGCGTGTTGCTTTGATATGCGGTCCACTTGCTGAGCTGAGCCACCACATGTGCCTGGGGTATGTGGCACACGCCCATGCAGCGGGTGGGAACAATGTTTGTGCCCCAGGAGTGTGCAGATTACGTGTGTCACACATACATAGCCAGCTATCCACTGTCCAGGGCACATCCCTCATTCATGTGGAGCAGGACAGTCATGCCTACTCCAGGCCATGCAATGCACTCTGTACTCCCACTCCCGTGTATCAGCTGACACATTGTGCACAGTGATTTGACCCCTCCGGTGTCTGCCTCTGTGTCAGTGTGCTGTGGATTAGTTGCCAGGACTGCTGTGGTGTTTCTTGGTAGGGGCTCAGCATGCCCCTGGAGATGTGACCATAGGAGACGATACTTGTGTGTCACATAGGTGTTTGATCAGCTGCCCGTGCAGACTGTGGTATGCGAATGTGATGTTCAGGCAGCTGTTCCCCATTCACAGCAAATTGTGAGGGGCTCAGGTTCAGAGGGTAGTGTCACAGGTCTCCCATATGTCCAATAGGTGTGACCTGGACAGATGAGGATTGAGATGATGTGTTGTGTGGGGGATGTACATGTGCACTTGTGCAGCTCCAGGACTTGCATTCCCCATGACCTACTATTGTGACACAGTGCATAGTGTTGTTGTCTGGCTGCCAAGTCATACATCACTGAGACAGTGATGTATGACTTAACAGTCATGCCTCTGCCATGGCATGTGTCAACTTATTTGTGGTCCTGCAGGGGAGTGACATGTGCTACATGCACATCATAGTGGCGCTGGCTATCAGGACATGGGTGCATCATGGTGTCTGTCGCTGGTATGCATCACATGCATTTCCTATTTGACTCTGGGCATCCCTTTCATCCGGAAACCTGTACTGACTCAGTGGCAAGAGCTGTGATGTGTCCACACCGTGTCCTCTGCAGTGTCCAACTACTGTGTACTTGGTGCATGTGTCCACACTGGGGTGTTGCAATACAACAGACACCAGACAGATGGGTGCAAGGCCATGTGGGATGTGAGTGCCATGCTTGGCATCAGACTGACAATTGGCTTCTCCTGTTCAGTTAGGGCACTTTTAGCAATGTACAACTAATGATGCCAGGGCTTGCTCTGTGATGTGCTGTGCTCACAGTGGTGTGTGCGTTTGGTGCAGGTGACTGATGTCTGTCTGTTTCCCCATTGTTTGCAGATACATCCACGGCCACGGAAGGGGACAGCTCCACGGACCAGGAGGAGCCAGAGAGCCAGACTGGGTCAGCAGCCGAGGAGTGGTCGGAGGGACCCAGTGGCACGGAGGGCGAGGGGAGCCACACCGAGGAATCCTCAGCACCATCCACCTCAGCTGAGGACCAGAGCAACTCGGAGGATGACTCCCTTGTGGAGGCGGGTGTCAGCAGCCACCACACCCCAGCTAGTGTTGCTGTCCCCGCCACCACCAGCACCACCACCGCCCTCCCATCGGCTCCCATTCCCCAGGTCTGTGGAGGCTCCCATGTTCGGGAGCGTGTCTCCTTTGGCCCAGGCACCGCACCCCCTGCCCCTGTGTCCCCTGCTGCCCTGAGTGAGGAGTCTGTGTACCTCCTTCGCCAGCTCCATGTAGGGCAGACAGCCATGCTGAGTGTCCTCCATGCGCACACCGCACTGTTGACTCAGCTGGTGTCGTTCATGGAGGGCATCTCATCGGGCATGTCTGACCTACAGAGGGGCAACAGGTCCATGGACTCCTCCCTGACGGCAGCAGTGTCCCTCCTCAGACAGTCCCTCACCCCTCCTGCCTCTGCTCCATCCACACTCCCCAGCACCTTGCCCGTCCCAAGCACACACACACCGGCACAGGCACACACCAGCACACACACATCCAGCACACAGACACACACGCCACAAACTAAACGCACACGCACGCACAGTCAGGGGACTGAAACCAGACTCACAGGGGATGGGGCCCTGGTACACACACACACATCCACGGGCACTGCGCAGACCTCAGTTGCCTCTCCCTCCAAAGCACCCTCCCTTGCCTCACCTGCAACCCCAAAGACCCAGCGCCTCTTCCTCAGTGACCTCGGCCTCTTCCCCTCCGATCCAGCTGCCCCAGCATCCAGGGGGAAGAGGAAGCCCCCACACGGAGCAGAGTGCCCCTCGCCCCCGGACACCCTCCCCCAGGTGCAGACAGACTGAGGCCCCCACCCGCAAGTCCCCCGGAGTGGTAAGAGCAAGACCCCGCCGCCGCCCTGCAGCTCAAGCACCAGGTCACCTTCCTCCATCCCTCAGGCCCCCACTCCACAGGTGCACCCGCCACACCCTGCCCCAGGTTCCCCCACCCACAGATATACCATTCCCAAGAGGCTCCGGCCTTCTCCCCCTGCCACTTGCTCTCCCGGCACCACACCCCCGCTGCGCTTGTCTGTGCCACTGATGTGGTGAGGGTGTCCTCCCCTCTGTCCAGCCCACCTTGCCTGTTCCCCATTCTCCTCCCCTGGTGGTAGGCACTGCAGTGGAGTCCACTACCACCCTGTCTGACTTGGGCACTGCAGTGGCGGACCTGTCCACTCCATCTGCAGGGTCCACTGCAGTCGTGCCGGCACCCACAACATCTGAGCCATGCCCCCAGTTGTGCCGGCACACACCATGTCAGACACCTCCACTGCAGTTGTCAGTGGCTCTCCAGCACCCACCACGCCTTCCCTGCTTCCTCCTGGTGAGCCCTGATCCTGTCCCTGCGGTGCCTGGCCTACCCCCCGGTTGCCCCTCCTAGTGGATTGTCCCTGGTTTTGTGCAGGCATGTGTAGGGTGGCATCTGCCACTGTCACCCACTTGTGACTTTGTTGATGGACTGGCCATTGGCCTTTGTTTATGTTCTACCGGACTTCTACTTTTAATGCCACATATGCTGAATAAAGCAACTTTCTGTTCTCTAGTGCTTTTGCTTCTGATGTACATGATGTTGATGATGCTAAGAATGCCCTTGCTGCAGTGATGGTGATATTTGGTCTCATGATAATGAAGTGTTACTGTGCAGGAACCCATGTGGTCCAGGGGTTATGTGTCCTATCCTGTGGTGTATCCATGTCATCCATAGCAGCATCTGAGGGTGTCATGTGTTCAGTATTTGGCAATGAGATTTCCTACTTAGATTGGCAACTTCACATCTGTGGCTTCCACCCCTGCACATCTGTTGTGCCTGCCATTGTTCTATTCGTCTACTTCCCTGACCGTGTGGCCATCTCCAGTGAACATGCAGGTTTGGGCATCAATGGGGAAGGACTCATCTGTGTTGTCAGTGCAACATTGCTATACAAGTGTGTTGGATCTGTGCTGATGATTCCGTTGGCACTTCCATGACCAGGCTGATGGGACGGGAGCCCTCATTTGTTGCTAATTGTTGATTGTGTGTCCCATTGCTGCCATGGTATGGTATCTGTTCGCCTCACATCTGCAGTCTCCACAGGGTATCTGCATGTGTGTGCCCATTGGTGCAAATATGTGGGTCTGCATTCGGATGGTCACTTCTGTCATTGTGTCATTGATGATTGTTGACGGTGTCAGCCCCCATGGGTGTTGTTTGTCTGCACATGGCCAAAGTTATGTCTTATTTGCACTGCAGGATTTGGCTCCCCCAATTTATGTTGCAATGGGACACATACACTACTTTGCCACTGATGTGTTTGTTGTTCTGTGACCAGGAATCATCCATGCAGTTTGGCAGTTGCACCTCTTACTTTGTCAACACTTGCCTTTTGGTCACTGTGATGATGGGGGTTTGGACCCCATTGCCACAATGTTCAAGATGTGCTGCAGCTATGGACCCCACACTTGCCTTTTGGTCACTGTGATGATGGGGGTTTGGACCCCATTGCCACAATGTTCGAAATGTGCTTCAGCTATGGACCCCACACTTACATTTTGGTCACTGTGATGATGGGGGTTTGGACCCCATTGCCACAATGTTCGAAATGTGCTTCAGCTATGGACCCCACACTTACATTTTGGTCACTGTGATGATGGGGGTTTGGACCCCATTGCCACAATGTTCAAAATGTGCTTCTGCTATGGACCCCACACTTACATTTTGGTCACTGTGATGATGGGGGTTTGGACCCCATTGCCACAATGTTCAAAATGTGCTTCTGCTATGGACCCCACACTTACATTTTGGTCACTGTGATGATGGGGGTTTGGACCCCATTGCCACAATGTTCAAAATGTGCTTCTGCTATGGACCCCACACTTACATTTTGGTCACTGTGATGATGGGGGTTTGGACCCCATTGCCACAATGTTCAAAATGTGCTTCAGCTATGGACCCCACACTTACATTTTGGTCACTGTGATGATGGGGGTTTGGACCCCATTGCCACAATGTTCAAAATGTGCTTCAGCTATGGACCCCACACTTACATTTTGGTCACTGTGATGATGGGGGTTTGGACCCCATTGCCACAATGGTCATGGCCTGCTTGCATTGTGGGTGCCACACACATATATGTGTGGCACATGTGCTAGGGGGTCACATTGTATGTTCAAAGTCATGTTCGGTGTTGTAGGCATTTGACACAGTCTACACACGCTTGTCATGGTGTTGGGGGATGTCTTCTTCTTGCATTCCCTAGGTTGTGGTGTGCTGGTTGTGTCATGCATTGTCCATCCTATGAGTGGGGGTGGTAGTAGTGGTAGGCATCCTGCCCCCCTGGCTAAGGGTGGTGGTAGGCATCCAGCCCCCCCTGGGTGAGGGTGGTAGTAGTGGTAGGCATCCTGCCCCCCCAGGGTTATGGTGGTAGTAGTGGTAAGCATCCTGCCCCCCTGGCTAAGGGTG
Organism: Calotriton arnoldi; assembly: GCA_963921515.1. Classification (NCBI taxonomy): domain Eukaryota; kingdom Metazoa; phylum Chordata; class Amphibia; order Caudata; family Salamandridae; genus Calotriton; species Calotriton arnoldi. The sequence goes on along the minus strand of CAWUFW010007093.1, from coordinate 1,042,336 downwards.
GTAGGAGTGGTAGGCATCCTGCCCCCCCTGGGTAAGGGTGGTAGTAGTGGTAAGCATCCTGCCCCCCTGGCTAAGGGTGGTAGTAGTGGTAGGCATCCTGCCCCCCTGGGTGATGGTGGTAGTAGTGGTAGGCATCCTGCCCCCCTGTGTAAGGGTGGTAGTAGTGGTAGGCATCCTGCCCCCTGGCTAAGGGTGGTGGTAGGCATCCAGCCCCCCTGGGTGAGGGTGGTAGTAGTGGTAGGCATCCTGCCCCCCTGGGTGAGGGTCGTAGTAGTGGTAAGCATCCTGCCCCCCTGGCTAAGGGTGGTAGTAGTGGTAGGCATCCTGCCCCCTGGGTGATGGTGGTAGTAGTGGTAGGCATCCTGCCCCCTGTGTAAGGGTGGTAGTAGTGGTAGGCATCCTGCCCCCTGGCTAAGGGTGGTGGTAGGCATCCAGCCCCCCTGGGTGAGGGTGGTAGTAGTGGTAGGCATCCTGCCCCCCTGGCTAAGGGTGGTAGTAGTGGTAGACATCCTGCCCCCCCCGGGTGAAGGTGGTAGTAGTGGTAGGCATCCTGCCCCCCCTGGGTGAGGGTGGTAGTAGTGGTGGGCATCCTGCCCCCTGGGTGAGGGTGGTAGTAGTGGTAGGCATCCTGCCCCCCTGGGTGATGGTGGTAGTAGTGGTAGGCATCCTGCCCCCTGGGTAAGGGTGGTAGTAGTGGTAGGCATCCTGCCCCCTGGGTGATGGTGGTAGTAGTGGTAGGCATCCTGCCCCCTGGGTAAGGGTGGTAGTAGTGGTAGGCATCCTGCCCCCCTGGGTAAGGGTGGTAGTAGTGGTAGGCATCCTGCCCCCCTGGGTGATGGTGGTAGTAGTGGTAGGCATCCTGCCCCCTGTGTAAGGGTGGTAGTAGTGGTAGGCATCCTGCCCCCCTGGGTGAGGGTGGTAGTAGTGGTAGGCATCCTGCCCCCCTGGGTTAGGGTGGTAGTAGTGGTGGGCATCCTGCCCCCTGGGTGAGGGTGGTAGTAGTGGTAGGCATCCTGCCCCCTGGCTAAGGGTGGTAGTAGTGGTAGGCATCCTGCCCCCTGGGTGAGGGTGGTAGTAGTGGTAGGCATCCTGCCCCCTGGGTAAGGGTGGTAGTAGTGGTAGGCATCCTGCCCCCTGGGTAAGGGTGGTAGTAGTGGTAGGCATCCTGCCCCCCTGGGTGATGGTGGTAGTAGTGGTAGGCATCCTGCCCCCCTGGGTAAGGGTGGTAGTAGTGGTAGGCATCCTGCCCCCTGTGTGATGGTGGTAGTAGTGGTAGGCATCCTGCCCCCCTGGGTAAGGGTGGTAGTAGTGGTAGGCATCCTGCCCCCTGGGTAAGGGTGGTAGTAGTGGTAGGCATCCTGCCCCCTGGGTGATGGTGGTAGTAGTGGTAAGCATCCTGCCCCCTGGCTAAGGGTGGTAGTAGTGGTAGGCATCCTGCCCCCCTGGGTGATGGTGGTAGTAGTGGTAGGCATCCTGCCCCCCTGGGTGATGGTGGTAGTAGTGGTAGGCATCCTGCCCCCTGTGTAAGGGTGGTAGTAGTGGTAGGCATCCTGCCCCCTGGCTAAGGGTGGTGGTAGGCATCCAGCCCCCCTGGGTGAGGGTGGTAGTAGTGGTAGGCATCCTGCCCCCTGGGTGAGGGTGGTAGTAGTGGTAGGCATCCTGCCCCCTGGGTGATGGTGGTAGTAGTGGTGGGCATCCTGCCCCCTGGGTGAGGGTGGTAGTAGTGGTAGGCATCCTGCCCCCCTGGGTGAGGGTGGTTGTGGTGGTAGGCATCATGCCACCCCTGGGTGAGGGTGGTAGTGGTGGTAGGCATCATGCCACCCCTGGGTAGGGGTGGTGGTGCGCATTCAGGCCCCTGTGTGCATATGTGGCATTGGTGATGGGCATCCCGCCCCTATGGTGCTGCTGTTGCTGGTGTAAGTATATTCTGCATCCCTGTGTGTGTGTGATGTGTCGTGTACGTGTTGTATGTGTTTTGTGGTTGGTGTCTGGCTTGCCTTCTGCGCCGTACGCGTCCGTGCCTGTTCCGGTAGTAAATGTAGAATATTGGTATGATCGGGACGAAGGGATTCATGGTTGGTTCGTGTCGTTCGTCCTTCTCGTTGCTTCGCGTCGTCCTCGTCGCTTCGCCTCGTCCTCGTCGCTCGCGTCGTCCTCGTCGCTGGCGTGTTCGCCTCGTAGCCGTGGATCCTGTTGTGGCGCGAATCGGAGCTTATGTGCGCCTCTCCCGGATGCTTTGACGTGCCGTGCGTAGCGACGGGTTCGGCGCGTACGGAAAGCGCATCGTACTTGTCCGGCCGGACGGGGCTGCATTTTTCCTTCCGTGCGACTCGATTCGGCGTTTCCGGAATCGCCTCGGTCGGAGAACAGGACCTGGTTTGGGTGAGTACGGCTCGGCCGGATTTTTTGCTGTTGTGCGCATCGTACTTGCTCGTTCGGTGTGCTGTACGGATCGGTCGGGAAACAGGCTTTCGCATGGCTTTTTTCCTGACCGAATGGTATTGGGTGCGCCTCCGACCGAGATCGGAATCGGCCCCTCAGTAACCATATTTACCAATCACAAAATACTAAAATTCTTTAGTTCAGTAAAAGCATTAACACCTCAACAAATGAGATGGTTGCAGTTCTTCAGTGGTTTTGATTTTGTGATACCATATCGGCCAGGTTCAAAACAAATACAGTCAGATGTACTCTCTCGTTATGGTCATACAGCAGAATCAAAACAAGAGAGCTCTATCCCTCCGATAATATCCTCTGACAAAACCATTGCACCCACATTACAACAAGACTTTTTACTTTTAATAAAGCAAGAAAATCTAAAACAAAATATACAAGAGTGGTTGTCACATTCAAGAAACACTATTAGAGATGGATTACTATATCATGAAACATGTGTATTCGTACCCACTCCAGAATTACAAAAACAGGTACTAATCTGGAATCATGATTCAGCATTAGAAGGACATCCTGGATATCAGAAGCCCTTAGTAAATTGCAAAAAAACAATTTTGGTGGCCCTCAATGACTAAAGATGTTAAAACTTATGTTGAAACACGTCCAATTTGTGCTGGAAATTAAACCTCGCATAAAGCTCCTGCAGGATTGCTACAACCTCTGTCTACACCTCTTAGTCCCTGGCATAACATTAGTCTAGATTTCATCACTAATTTACCACCAGCTAATAGTCACACTACAATCTTTGTGGTTTTAGACTATCTGTCCAAAATGGCACACTTTATTCCACTGCATAAATTGCCTACATCACTTGAATTCAGTAATATTTTCATGAATCACATAGTGCGTTTACACGGTTTGCCATCTAAAATCATTTGAGACCGTGGAAGCCAATTTACGTCAAAATTTTGGAAAGAATTGTGTAACTCATTAGACATGGAAGTAGCATTATCTACCGCTTTCCATCCTGAAAGAGATGCACAGGCAGAAAGGACTAATCAAACACTCGTATAAACCCTTTGTTGTCTTCTGTCCACAATAACAAGTGATTGGGATAAGGCTTTACCCTTAGCTGAGTTTATGTATAATAATAGTAACCATGCAGCAACACATTGTACTCCTATTTATTTTTTAACAGGATATCAACCTAAAGCTTTGCCAGTCTCTATTGATACTTCTGTTATTCCTGCTGTCACGGACCGATTACAACAATTATTAGACATTCAAGAACAGGCAAAAATCCATTTAAACAAATACAAAGAAAATATGAAGAAACAAGCAGATAAAAATAGAGAACCCACACCAACATATAAAGTAGGAGATAAGGTTTGGCTTTCCACACAAAACCTAAATGTTATAGGTCCAAGAAAACTACAACCTTGTTTGATTGGCCCCTTTTCAATAATAAAAATCATCAATCCTGTCACTGTCCAATTAGAGTTACTTCCTGAATATCCTGTGCACCCTACCTTCCATGTATCCTTATTAAAGGTCTATAATCCAGAGACAAGAAAAGAACCACCACCATTTCCAGTAGACGGTCATTTAGAATATAAGGTTCAGCGTATTCTTGATTCAAAAAGAATACAGGGTCGTCTGTACTATTTGATAGCCTGGAAAGGTTATGATTAGGGGTGGGCAGAGAACTCTGCTCCGCCAGCGGAGCGGACTTAGCCAGCCACCCCCGCTCCCCGGCCCGATCCCTGCTTCTGAAAGCAGCCAGGCCGGAGAGAACACTCCCTGGGACCTGATGGACCCCCGTCCCCAGCGCCCGGACCCTCGGCTGGCTTGCAGGATGGGGGGCTCCCGCACCTTGGGACCCGCCAGATGGAGCACGAGCCCCGGGCCTGGTCCCAGCTTCCGAACCCTAGCCAGGCCGGGGAGAGCCTCCCCGGGCCCCGGTGGACCCCCGTCCCCAGCGCTCGTACCCTTGGCTGGCTTGCAGAACGGGGGCTCCCGCACCCCGGGGCCCGCCGGATGGAGCACAAGCCCTGGGCCCGGTCCCAGCTTCCAAACCCTAGCCAGGCCGGGGAGAGCCTCCCCGGACCCTGGTGGACCCCCATCACCAGCGCCCAGACCCTCAGCTGGCTTGCCGGACAGGGGGCTCCCGCACCCCTGTCCCCGGATCGGATCTGGAGGGGTTTCGCCCTCCCTGGTAAACTGGCCGTGGAGGTGGGCGCCCAAGGCGCGTGCGCGCGGGCAGCCGGTGGGACACCACAGACAGCCACATGCGGCACGCAGCCTGGCACCCCGGGATGGGCCCGGGGCAGACCGGATGCCGGACCCCCCCTCCCTGCTGAGGCGGGGAAGTAGGGCTAGGCGCGCCAGCGGCATACCTCCACAGCAGGACCCAGTGAGGGACCCTGCCACGGACGATCGGGG